>ML776964.1:2135770-2159423 GCA_009831015.1 Picea engelmannii
TGATATGCCACTGGATGCCCATGTTGAGTAAGGACTGCCCCAATAGCATAGTCAGAGGCATCTGTCTCGATCTCAAATGGTTGTTGCAAGTCTGGTAATGTGAGCACTGGTGCAGAGTAGAGGCGATGCTTCAACTCCCCGAATGCCTTCTGTTGAGATTCAGACCAAAATAATTTTGCTTTAGCTCCTCCCTTGGTGACTTGACTCAAGGGCCAAGTGATATGAGAGAATCCCAACACAAATCTGCGGTAGAAATTGGCAAGACCTAACAAGCTGCGGAGCTCTATTAGGGTGGTTGGGGCTGGCCAATCCTGAATGACTTGGATCTTTGTTGGATCCACAGGCACCCCCCGGTCATCAATAATGTATCCCAGATACTGAACCTGGGTCATGCCAAAAGCGCATTTCTCCAAATTAGCACACAAATTGTGTTGCCGCAGTGTTTGGAGGACCTGTCCAATGTGGTGGAGGTGCTCTTCCCAAGTCTGGTTGAAGATCAGAATGTCATCCAAGTACACCACTACAAATGAATTGATGAATGGCCACAGGATGTCATCCATTAGCCTCATGAAGGTTGCAGGGGCATTCATCAACCCGAAAGGCAAGACCAACCATTCGAAAAGGCCCTCCTTGCATTTGAATGCAGTCTTCCACACATCAGAGGGTTCGATTGGTACCTGGTGATACCCAGACTTCAATTCGATCTTGCTGAAATATTTCGCCCCCTTGAGTTGGTCCAGAAGGTCATCAATCCGTGGGATCGGGTACCTATTCCTGACAATGATCTTGTTTAGTGCTCAATAGTCAATGCAGAGTCTCCAAGTCTCATCCTTCTTCTGCACCAACACGATCGGGCTTCCATAGGGTGATGAACTCGGTTGGATGTGACCTTTCTGCAACAGCTCCTGAATCTGCCTCTTGATTTTGTCATTCTCCAAAACAGAGCGTCGATAGATGGGTCCATTGGGAAGCGACGCACCTGGGGTCAGATCGATGGGGTGCTTGACCTGGCAGTGTAGAGGCACCCCTACGAGGGAGGTGAAGATGTCCTCGTACTCCTCCATGACCTTATCCATCTATTGTTTTCGTGCAACGGGGCCTTGTCTGGAGGTCATGGCCACAATATTCCTCTTTCCCTAAGGGCGGATCATCAGGAAAACAAATTTCATGGTTTTGGAAATGAGCTTACTGCATTGTTTTGCAGTAACCAAAGAGATGGTAGTAGGCGGTGCTATCTTCGGTATCCTGTACAGCTTATTGCCCAAAGTGATAATAACAGCATGAGGCTTGGACTCATACACAGCATATCGCTTCCACAAGTACGGTTGGCCTAATAATACATCAGAAACATCAAGAGGAGAAATGTCACATAATACCTCATCCGTGAAGGGCTTGATGTTGTAGGGAAGGCGACATTGTTGACTAACGCGAAGGTCTCGTCCTTGGTGCAACCACCCGATGGTGTATGGTTGTGGGTGTGTTGTAGTCGGCAAGCCCAGCCGCTTCACGACCTCTACCGAGATGAGGTTCTTCTAGCTCTCGCTGTCGACAATGAACTGCAACGGGGAACCCTTTACCCACATCTTGGAATGGAAGAGACGCTCCGCCTCCTCTAGATCTTTTGGTTCCTCCTTTTGGATCTTCGTGGTGGCAACGGTGGCGTTGGGCTCCGCATCAATAATTTGTCTCCCCCTGTCATTCCCCTTGTCAGTATCTGATTCAGAGTCGGAGCATGCATCTAATTCAGAAGCCTTCAGCTCGGCTACCAGTGACTGCTTGGCCCGACACTCACTTGTGTTGTGAGTTGAGCTCTTATGGAACTCACACCACTTCCCCGTGTCCTTTTTTGGCATCGTGGTGTTGTTCTTTGCTTGTGGCTTTGGCGGGTTGTCCTGGGCTGCCCCGCCTTGGCTTGGTCCTTTGTTCTACGGTTTGGGGGTACCTTTCCCTTGCTTCTGATTTGTAGGCCCAAAGTCCTGCCTCTTCTGTTTGAAATTCTGCTCAATCTTGGCAGCATATCAGTATGCCACACCAAGCGAGGAGATGTTGAGGAACTCCATTTCCTCCTGAATGTATTTGTGCAGACAACTCCAGTACTTTAACACCAAATGTTTCTCTGAATCTTTGATACCCAACTTTGTGCATAGGGTATGAAACAGATTAGTCATCTCATGCACATCTTGGTCCCTTTGTTGCCGCAGCGTAGTCCATTGTATGTATTTGTCCGCGTAGCTCCCCACGGGATAATATTGTTCCTTGATGGCATCTCAAAAAGAATTCCAAGTGGGTGCGGCCGAGAACAGAGGGGGTTCTCCCTCGTCCTGTTGCTCCGAGTAGGTTTCCCACTAGTCCTTGACATGGGGGGTGGCTTTGAGGAGTGCAAAAATAATCTTTTCTCGGTCGGAAAAGTCATGAACCGAGAAATATCATTCTAACGGATTCAACCATCTATCTACGACATCTACATCTATTTGGCCCTCAAATATGGGAATGTCAAAGTTTACTTGTACCTTAAAAGGAGTGGTGCCTCCAGAGTGGTTGTTGGATGTCGATGCACCACCAGTGGGAATCCGTTGAAGAATCTGGGCAAAGTTGTCCATCATCGCGTTCCTTTGTTTCTCGAGGGCCTCCTTGAGCAAGATTTTGATAGGATCTCCTGCTCCCTCATCTTTCTTTTCTTCCCCCATGGGCAGTCGTCGAGGTTTGCGAGGTTGATCTTGCAAAGGTTCAACCAGATCGAGCTCCAACTCCTTATATCCCGACCTCGTTGGGGACATGCAAAGAAGGATCGAGAATGAGCAAACCGCTCTGATACCACTGATCCGGATTTATGTAGTAACAAAATGAAATACATAAATACACATAAACGCAAAGATGTAGCAGAAATAAGACTTCATTTCATTAATAACAAATGACTGAAATATGCTTACAGATAGAATGGAAATAAACTAGCTAAGGCGTTGGTAGCTTATCTCTGAGAAGAGATGTGGCGACTACTGGCCTCTAAACCGTGTTACAATGAGGCTCGAAGGCCTATTATTATTGAGAAACAATGGAAAACCCTAAACATCCAAAGACCTAACCCTAGGAGATGAAACGCCAAGACTATGAGCCCTGTTTGGGTAAGTTGGTACATCAACTTCCCGGGGACGTAACTTTGGCATACAATCTCCGTTTGACGCGTTCCATACCTTGTTAGAAAGATCTATCCGAGGACTACAACTTTTGGATGAGCAACATTGATGTACAATACATGTTGCTCTCCGTTTTCCCAAAAAATGTCATTTAAGGCCTCAAAACGGCTCCGAAAGTTCAGGACCCAAAAAACTGCTAAAAATAATAAACTGTGCATAAATTGAAAAACTGAAAGAAGTAATGGTGGGGGTCCAAGTGGAATAGGGTGGATGGCCACCAATATCCACCTGGATCATCATCTCTCTCTTTAACTCCTCCTATACATATCAGAGAAGTTTCTCTTAAGCTCTCTGATGCACATCCAAAAAGTTCTTCAAAAGTTGTCCTACGCACATCGGAGGATTTCCTTCAAAGTTTGTCAATAAGTGCATTGAGAATGATGACTTAATATTAACTCCTCGACTCAAGTGGAAAAGTTCGTAGTATGAACTCTACCAGTGAAAGCGAAGGATTTCCTTCAAACGTCTCTCATGCACAAGCATCCACCAACAGACTTCTTTGTAACTTCTCCGGAAGGAGAATTGCCAAGTCGAAAGAGATTTTAACTTCCACTCTGTCCCAATTCGGAAGGGTTTCCATCATCAACTCCGGGGCTATCGAAGTAGTTCCCACCAACTTCTTCGGTATCACCGAGCTATATTTTTGCCTAAAAGAAGATTGCATCTATCAAAGCAATATCTAGTAGAGGAACCAAAGACCATATAAAAAGAAAAGCTCAAGTGGAAATGGAAATGTTGCAAATGAACTGTTTGTATTGACATACTGAGAATAGTTTACTTATGCAAGTGCAAAAAAAAAACTAGACGAAATGAAGATGGTAGTATCAAAAGGCTAGAAGTTACAGCAGACGTCCCATTTTGCAAACAAAAAGTTTGCAAGCAAATTCTGCAACATATGGGGAGCAGGTAGACATTTTTAAATCATCGTTTGTTGATGGAGAACCTTTTTCCTACTTACGAGGACATATGTATGGTACTCTATAAGCTCAAGTTACAAATCCTTTGGAGCTACTGGCGACTTCTGCAAGCCAGTACCAGAAGTGATTGAACAATTTTATAATAATTTTTAGAGATAACTGATTTACTTGAAAGGATTCATCCTTAATATCAAAAAGTGCCTTAACAGTATACTCTTTCACCCAATCTCCTATCCCTAGGGGACATCATTTTGTTCACATTACTTTTTTACCCAACTTCTTAAAAACATAAAAATGCAAAATGTTAGTGAATCTGCCTTATACTCTACAAATTTGTGTTCTGCCCGTTCTGAAAACACAGTGCCTAACTAACATATCGAAAAAAACATTGCATAATTTAAAGACAGTTGTCACTGTAATTCAGAGTTGATATTGCAGCTGTAATTGTTGTAACCAGTACAAATTATGCATTATGCTAACAAATAGTCGATAGTAGACAGATCTGGTTTAACAAGTGCAAGTTCTACGTCCAGAAGTTGCAGCATTCATCGCCCTCTATTATTGTTTGGATTAAACAATTTTCATCGACAATACGTGTTTTAAATATTGTTGCATGACTTCTAGCCCATCAGAGTCCTTTGCTTCAGTTATAAAATATGTATTCCACTGTAAATGATTTTCATCACTGTCCAGAGATGTTGTGAATTACATGCAAATAAGATGATTTGGAAACCATAGAAGCAACTCTGAATACATATCATTATGAGTTATGAAGAAATAAACTTTCTCTAAGAAATATTTCAACAAAAGACAAAGAAGTTAATCCATAATGGATGTGTCAAATAACTTAACTTTCTAGCGAATGTTCTTTTATTTTATTTTCTGGAGAAAAAAAAGAGACGGTTCCAGCTAGTTTACTCATCAAGCAATATAAAATAAGGGAGTAGTGATAGTTTTTTTGCTATTTTTTTCATTTGATTTTGTCCAAAATTTGGTGAAGAATAGTTGGATCTACAGATTTGAGTGGCTAAGTTTGTATAATCCAAATGCCTAAAAAGTTTTTCAGCAAACTGAATCCATTTATACATTCAAAAATGCAATTTAAACAATAAAAAATAGTCATTTTGTCTTAAAATAAACAACAGACAGCCAAAGAAAAAAAGACTGCATTCACTATGGTGTGCAGAAAGCAATATTAGAGCTTTTATGTTGTTTTCTTTTCCATACTCAAGATTTACTAAAATTGTTTTGTGTTGATAGTAGGAGTTTTTTTAGAAAATGAAAAAGAGAAGGTAAAATTCTGATCTTATTATTTATAATAGGTAGTTCTTATTGTTTGGTCATTAATGTATAAGTTATTTTTTTTTTTGTTTCTTCCATTAATTTTACTAATTGGTTGCAGAGACTTGCACTCATGTTGAAAACATTTTTTGAAAGCCTCTTTATCAATTCCTGGTATAGACTTTCTTATGTATTGATAAAGAAAAACAGATTTTTCTTCCTATCATATTTCTTTTATTTGATTTTAATCTATTTTTTTTTTTTGGAATATTATTTTTACATTATTGTATATTTCAATTTATTTATATTAACTGGTATAAATTTTAAATGTTAATATTTTATCCCTTTTCTAATTTTATTCTTTCATTAATTTTTGTAACTTTTATTTTACTAATTTTATTAATTTACTAATTCTAAATGTTAATATTTTATCCCTTTTCTAATTTTATTCTTTCATTAATTTTTGTAACTTTCATTTTACTAATTTTATTAATTTACTAATTTTATTAATTGTAATATTTAAAGAAAATAATAAATTCATTCTTATAAATACAAATTAACTTAACTTGAGATATTTTCTAATTTTATTCTTTCATTAATTTTTGTAACTTTCATTTTACTAATTTTATTAATTTACTAATTTTATTAATTGTAATATTTAAAGAAAATAATAAATTCATTCTTATAAATACAAATTAACTTAACTTGAGATATTGTATATCTTTATTTTTGCAATTGAATTTTTTAAACTAGGCACTAACTTTTGTTCTTAATTTCCATTCTATACAAAACACAAATACAAAATCAACATTCTATACAAAACACAAATACAAAATCAAATATAGAGTTTGTTTATATTTTTGTTTCTTTAATCATTTAATTTTTACAATTGTACAAAATCAAATATAGAGTTTGTTTATATTTTTGTTTCTTTAACCATTTAATTTTCACAATTGTACAAAATAAAATATAGAGTTTGTTTATATTTTTGTTTCTTTAACCATTTAATTTTTACAATTTTTTTATTAGATTTGCAATAACATTAGTTTAATTTACTTTTTATGAACTTAAGCAAAAGCATTAAAAAATGTTAAGTTTCAAAAATACACAAAAATTAAATAGTTACAAAAATATAAATAAGATATTGATGTTTAAATTCTTAATCCTAGGAGTGAGGGTAACATTCCTGCTTCTTTGAGATGTTGGTTTGAAACTTTTTAGTTTTGACATCAACACTCCCCTCAAATTAATTTCAACTATTCTTCATGTATCCAACAAAAGTTTACATGGACAAATTATCTCTAGCATTTGTTTATTGCTCTTGGGCTTAAATATTATATATTTATTGGTTTTATGCACTAATTATGATTGTTTGTTTCATATTATGTTGAGATGTTGATTTGAAACTTTTTAGTTTTGACATCAACACCCCCCTCAAATTAACTCCGACGATTCTTCAGGTATCCAACAAAATTATCTCTAGCATTTGTTTCTTGCTCGTATCCTCAAATCTTATATACTTATTGGTTTTATGCATTGATTATGATTGTTTGTTTCATATTCATAAATTCCTTCACGTAAGAAGAAAGCAAGTAAGTAACCTTCCACATAGGCTTCTGGAAGTAGAAGAATATAGGAGGAAGAACCTGATTCCCCATGAGCGGTATATGATGATACATTAAGACTCCTAAAGAAAGGAGGAGACCCACTCAAGTAGGGTGAGGTATTTCGGATCTTCAAAAAACAAGACTTCCCCATGGATGTCGACGACCAAGATGAATTCAGAATCTCTAGGAACATTATGAGGTCAGGACTACATAGGGTGGAAACTTGGGAAACAAAAACAGTGGTCCCTTGTGCTGATGTAATCACATGAATTCTCAAACATGTGGATATGAATCAACGCTAGGGGGGATCCCATAGTGTCATTCCAAGCAGTCGATATAGAAAAATATTATCATTTGGAAAAGGGAACCCAAAAGTTGGATGAGGAACTTCTCAGCAAGTTCACACACATGGAAAAGGACCTGTTCAAAATTTGGTACAAGCCAAATGAAAATTTCAAGCTTAGACCATCCAACGAGGATATGACTACCATGCTCAGAATGCCATATCAATACAACATCGAGTTGTTTCGTAGGTTGTATGGAGAACAAGATGCCTCCAAGTTCACGCTATCACTGATTCCCTTAATCTACTACTGTATGGATGAGGGGTCAGAGTTTAATTGGTTCGATATCCTATCAGTGAATTTAGCATAATCCATCGTGACTATCAAAGAGACTAAACCTAGAAATATCCCTAGTTTCCATATGGCATCCTATCTATTGAATATCATGTGTGTACCCCATCAATATCCTAAGATGGGTTGGGCTTGGAAACCAATAGAGTCATTCATACATATTTAATGCAAGGTGTTATGGGAGAACAAATACAAATCAAAGTATCCCTGAATCTGTGACCACTTCTTAGCTCCCCTCTATGAGCTCATCTTATGTGCACCATATCCTTGCATGCCAAATAAGGCATTGCCTATCATTAGAAAGATCGAAGACCGGAATATCATGGAGGACGATGCCTATATAAGGATATATGGAGCTACCAAAGATCCTCATTTTCTCCCAAGATTTGTTCTTGATAGGCTAATGCTCCAAGAATTCACGTGTCAAATTGTAATTCATGGTGTCAGGGCCACACAATATAGAGACAAGAAGGCCATATGGACCACGCTGCCATTGTGGATTAGATCGTATTCATTCAGAAGTATTAAGAAAGCCCAATAATAGGTGGACAAACTACTATCCTTCCTCTTCGGAGAAGAAAGGTTCCAGAGGCATGATCCCAGGAGGGTGGTCAAGGATTATTGTTCCAAAATCAAACACACTTGGGATAATACTTTGGCTACCTGGAGGAGGAAGAGGTTCAATGTGGTGCCATAAATTATGATGAATTAATTATCAGGCGACATGGTAAATCCATCAGAAGGGTTGACGATGAGGAGAAATCCTGAGAAGAAGCACAAATAAAAGAAGAAGAAGAGGAAACATCAAGAACATTTGTTGCAACTACATATACACACTTCAGGTCACCTTAAGAGGACGAACCAACATCAAAAAAGAAAATAATAAAGAAGGAAAAGATCCATAAGAAAAAGGAGGACACTTTTGAGAAGAAGAGAAATATTATAGAGGCCAAGGAAAAGGAAGAGGTTGAGGCAACAATAGTCATAGAAGTTGTGATAGTAGAAGAAAAATAAAAATTTGCAGCTGAGAAAAAAATATAGGATGAGAGAGAGGAAAAAGTTGCAGCTAAAAGGGTAGTCGTGGAGACGATAGAAACAGAAAAAAGAGTGGAAGATGAAGCAGCATCCAAGGAAGTTGAGGAAGAGAAACGGAAAAGAGATGAAGAGGATTTGAACCATGATGCCTCACCAATGAACACCGACCTTCAAGAGTCATCAACGAAAGTCCCTAGTTTTCATCCTCAATTTGATGGGATGGAAATGGGACTTCACACCCCATACAAACCAAGAAATGTGGAGATTTTAAATAAGCTCAAATACGAAAGAGCGATTAGCAGGATTGTACAACAACAAATGAGAAAGTGCCAGTCACAGGAGGCGATCCAATATCGGTCCTCATACAAACCCCAGTAACAAAAAATGTTAGTGAGGACCCACTTTCCATAGCGTCCACTACCACTGCCTTCACTGCAACGATGGTATAGAACCTCAAAAAATTATTCTTAAAAAATCAAGAGGAGTATTGATAGAATCTGAGAATTGGAAGAAAAACTGCAGTAGGTGAGGATATATGAGGGAAACCTAAAATAATTCAAAGCATGTGCGGAAAAGGTTAGAACAAAGTTGGAGGAAGAAATTATAAATATGTATGCACATATACATGTCTTTTAGTAGTTGGAAGCTAGCATAATGGAACATCATAGCCTGACATAAACCAATAATGTATAGCTCACCACCATCCGTGAGGGTTTAGAAAAAATAAAAGTATGGATTGTCGAGAATCTAGATGCTCCACCCACAAGCTTTATCCCCCTTTAAAGGTATAAAGGAGGATATATTACGCTTCACTCAATTGATGTCAATAGGCCATATAAAGGGAGGCAAAGAAAATAACTAGTTCACTCACAATTTGCATACAACTTCATAAGGCCTCACAATTTTTGATATAGAAGTGTCTCCTTCCTCCCATCGAAGAGCTTAGGAAAAACATCACAATGGATGGATTCCTTGACAAAATATAACAAAGAACAAGTCATAGATGGGAGGTAACTAAAGAAACCACAAAGGTGAGAATGAAATTAATGGAGAAACACCTTGTTCAGTCGACCAAATTCCACACCATGATCCAAGCATTCATGCCCACTCTAGCAAAGGATGTGAAGACCCTCATGGATAACTCCGCACATGATGTTTCTCCCGAGGAACTTCTATATTGCAAAATCATATCCCTTGACATCTAGTATGAAGTTTTGGCAGTTGATGTCAGGGACAAAGGCACACAAATGAGACAAAATAGAAAATTCAAAGTTGTTGACAACTATACTCTATTTTTTCTTTTTCCAACTAATTTCATCTTCATCCTCATTCTTACACATGTCAATAGCTAGTGAGGGAAGATGAAAGGTTTTGTAACTGCTTCATGAGGAATTCAAGAAGACCTTTTTAGCAATTTTTTAGGATTTCTATAAGTAAAAGAAGAAGCCCATCTTCAAGGGGATCTTCAAGCATTGTATAATCACAAAACTATTTTTGGAGAAAATAATGTGTTAACTAAAATTAAGAATCCCCCCAGGGCCAATTTTGGTTGAAAAAATAATTGTTTGTAAATGGTGGCTTGTTGTTAACCATTTTTCAACAAATTATTTATTGTTTACACGTGCTATAATAATATAATGTTTCACATAGACTTTTCTTAAGCAATTGCTATTTTTCTCACAACTTGTTTATTCTTTCTTATGTTTTGTCCTAAGAATATGAGTTGCTAACGTATGCAATAATATGATTTAGACTATTCTAGTTATGTATTTGTATTCATGTGTTGTCTAACTATGCTTATTCATAAAATTTATCTGAGTGAAGTTATTTGCATAGTTTAGTTTCATTTCCTCTACTCATTTGGTTACGATAGTTTTCTCCTAGATAAAATAAGATAGATTATATTTCATTTATGTAGTTAGTTAGTCTTCATCTATATCTGCATTCAAAAACCATCCAATCACCCCTCATAACCATTAATGGTAGTCGGGATAGAATCTGAATGGTCTCCTAAACCAAACGATGCATAGTCTAATTGGGACCATGTATTGGGGAGTACTTCTAACTGTTGAAGGGAAAATTCCACCCCATCAATAGTAGGTGTTGACGGGAAGGGTGAAGACTCGGGTTTAATCAATCAACTACCAACAAAAACCTTAGACACTGACCCTTTTGGCATCACCTGCAGAGCAAGTGAAGTCTCACCCAAGGCATATAGAGGGGCTATAGAAACCAAGGCTTTGCAGTGTTGAGGGGAAGCGAGGCATCATTCAGACCCT
The DNA here is from genome assembly GCA_009831015.1 of Picea engelmannii. Classification (NCBI taxonomy): domain Eukaryota; kingdom Viridiplantae; phylum Streptophyta; class Pinopsida; order Pinales; family Pinaceae; genus Picea; species Picea engelmannii. The sequence continues at coordinate 2,146,719 of ML776964.1, forward strand.
TTATTTACATGCATAGATTTCATAGTTAACAATTATCATGTCATAAAATATAATCTATGCACAAAATTACATCATATACTATCAATTTATTCATCATAAACCAGGAAACAATATAAACACCATAACACACAGATTTACGTGGTTCACCCAAATTGGGATACATCCACAACAATTAGCTTCTTATATTATTCATTCATAGATTCTTAGAACTGTGCATTGTGTTAAAAAAGATGCAACAATAATATCATCCCAACCCTGCCTATTTGTTTTGCTACAGTGCGAGCTCACTCCTTATTCATACTACAAATTTCTTCCCTTACTCGACTCCCTTACCCAAAAAGGAATTGCAACTTATGTATGATATCACATTCTCACTCTCGCCTTTTTTTTCTCTATCTCTTTTCTTACATATTTATACATACTAATAGGGATAATCCCATTACAAAAAGTGGATAAAGTGTCCCCCAAAATCCGTTACAAAAGTGAACAAAATGTCCCCAAGCCCTATGGTTTATAACTATTTTCTGCCTTTTGTGCACTACTATGTCACACATCCTTTGCATCCACTCCATCACGCATCCTTTGCATATGCTTTTGCATCCGCTTTGTCACGCATCCTTTGCATACGCTTTGTCGAGCATCCTTTGCATCTTCTCTGTCATGCATCTTGGTCCATCTTCTAACTGTTTTTTACCCCTTTGACCTCCTTTTTGGTGTAGATCCTGAAACTTATCCAAAATGTCTCTCCAATAGGCCCCCAACACTCACCTGTGGCTCATCCTGAGACACTCAGGCCTTCTTCCAGTGCGTCAAAGGTATCCTTCATTGTTATGGGTGTCATACTACTAAATTTCTCTTGCAATCTATGTGTTATTGGCTAACTTACACCATTATGTCTAAAAAATGGAGTTGAATAAGCATTGAACTCCTTCCTAACTTCTCTCTATAATTTGAGTATATAGTTTTCTTACTTCTCGAGTATCATAACTATCACAATACCTATTCTCTTATTGTGAAAAAAGCTATGTTTCCATGTTCTTCATGTTCCTATGCTCCTTCTTGATGGGCTTTCGATTTGTTGTGCTTCTGTCGTTCTTGTATGTTTCCTTTTGTTCTGTGTAGTCCAGTTATGGGATAGTTTGCTAGACTGGGGTCAATTATTTTTATTTGCGGGACTTCTTCCTGCACCAGAATTGCAGTCTGCTAACAAATTTGTACTATGTATTTAGGTTCCATTATACTCTACTATACTCTATTTGGCTTCTCTACCCTCTATTCTTTCTCTTCACTATGCTTAGATTCTATCTGACACTCAACTCTTCTTCCTATATCGAAAGGATAATAACCAATGGCATGCCCCTCCCACTTGTTTTATAGTGGGTTGGCTCTATGCATCTTACTTCCAATCTCATCCGAGTGTACTTAGACTCGATTTCCCCCATGGATTTTCAATAATGCTATGTCCTTTGGTAGGTTCGATTCCACATTGGCCATCCCATACAAAATTGCATCACACTCGTTCACATCGTATTTCGATTGAAGTCAATTTCAAATTCTTTTCCTGTCGGTTGTAATTATGACTATGCGCTTCTTTACATACTTTTATACTGCATTTCCAACTACAATGTCCTTTCATTCCTAAACTCTATGTCTAATCCACTAGTGGTTTCCTTTATTGCTCCATTACTACGTACCTTCCATGGATTCCTCTTTCGATTTGGCCATCAATTGAGGTCTTTTGTATTTAATTTTACTCGACGCCAATGCTTCGTTGTCCTGATAACTCTTGATTGCATGTCCCATCATGTGGTGTGTTTAATTCTCCTTATGTATGATCTGTGCAGTCATGTCTCTCTACACCATCGCTCCCTTCGGCGCAACCTAGTTTCCTTCCTTTGTGTTTCCTTCTACCTATTTTCTCTTATCTGTGATAGTTTCCTTCTTCCCCTTTTTATGCATAACCAAAACTTATTTACTTCATCAACGTCCAACCTCTTCCATTTCATACTTTTTCCTATTCTCTTTGTTTTCTTTGTTCTTTTTCTATATTTTCCTTACTATATTACACTATGATACAATTTTAAACTGCACAGTTCCTCTAGTGTGTGAAACGACAATCGTGCCTATACAGTTTCATTCAGCTCCCATTCACTAGTCCTTCGATGGATTTTTCATCCAACTACTCTAGTTGAACATCACCTATGTCATTCACATGTATGATCATATATGGCTCTGACCAGTGTGTCCTGAACTTTCCTAGGTGTTGTAATAACTTGTTTTCGTAGATCAGTACTAGATCATGTGTCTGGAACTTCTTCTGCTTGATGTGTCTATCGTTCCATGCCTTCTCTCATTCCTTCTATACTTGCTGATAGAAACCTATAAGCAAGAGATCTTCCTCTAGTATTAATAATTGTGATAGCATTTCTTCTACTGTGGTGGAATATGTAAGATCCATCATTGTCACAATGCATAGACTTGGTATAATAAATTCCATGGGTATGACTGCTTCTTATCTGAATGATAACTTAAAGGGTGTTTGTCCTGTCAATTGTTTTATTGTAGTTATGTAAGCCCATAGTACTACAAGGATCCTTAAATACCATTCATCCCTCCCTACATTGCACACCTTGGTCAACGCATTTTCCAGTATCTTATTGAATGCTTCCACCATTCCATTTGCTTGTGGGTAATATGGAGTGCTCTTTCGATGTTGTATCTAAAACTCATTTTTCAATGCTGCAATTATCTTGTTCAAAAAGTGAGTCCCCTGATTGCTCATAAGTATTTTAGGACACCCAAACCTTGTGACTATGTTTTAAAACAAGAATCGCACAACTGTCTCCGCACTCCAATCTGTAACAAGTTTTGCTTCTACCCATCTAGTCAAGTAGTCTATCATATTAATTTTATATCTGACTCATTTTCTTCTCGTTGGTGGGTTAATAGGTCTGAAAAAATACATAGGTAAGGTAACCCGTGGATTCAAGGGCATCTCATCCCTTCGTGATGGTATTCCTACTCTTCGACAAATGTCACAGCTTTGAAAATATTCCTTTGCATCCTTATAGAGTGTATTCCACCATATCCCTACGAAAAAGATCTTCTCCACTATCACCTTTCCTGCATAATGTCCTCCTATAATTCCCTCATTTTCCTTTGTTAAAATCATGGGTCTTTCATGTTCTAGAACACATCGTCACAGTATCCCATCGATGCCTAACTTATATGATTTTCTTGTGATCAAATGGTAATCATTTCATATGAACACTAGTTGTTTCTTTTGGGCTACTATCATATTGGATGGAGCCATTCATGTGCTTAAGTATTGGATATTTTTTGCAAACTGATCGTCTACCATATTAACTTAAAATATTTGTGCATTAGGTAATCTATCGTTTAAATTACCTGCATCATCTCCTGTTAGAATACGCGACAAATGGTATGGTCCTGCATTCAGTTTTTCTGGCTTCACTATAACTTTTGAATCATACTCCTGGAACAGTAGCAACCATCTGCAGACCCTCCCCCCAACACTAGTTTTTTCACTAGATATTTGAGTGTAGAATGGTTTGTATACATCTTGAAGTGGGATCCCAATAGGTAGTGTCTAAATTTTTTCAAAGCGTACACCATTTCCAAACCCTCCCTTTCTATCATCGTGTAATTTTTTTCAACAGTCGACAACTTCATATTAGCAAATGCAGTCGGATGGTCTAACTCACCTTCCCCAGACTTGGCTAGTACTGCGTCGAGTGATATGATGATGCATCCACATGGATTTGAAACTCCTTCTGCCAATCTAGGAATACCATAATGGACACAATTACTAACGTTTGTCTTAATACATCCAAACCCTTCTGAAAGTCTTCGTTCCACTGAAACTTAGCTTCTTTCTTCAGTAACTTATCCATTGGGGTTGTAATCTATGCATAGCCTTTAATAAATTTCCGTTAGTAACCTGTATGACCCAATGTTGTTCTCAACTGCCACATGGATTCAGGTGGTGGTATATTAACAATGATTGTTATCTTGGCAGGATCAACTAATAGATCTTTCCTGCATACTACATGGCCTAACAATATCTCGAATGGTGTGGAAAAAATACATTTCTTCAAATTTAACGAAATATGACATTGTCTACATCGATCAAGCATCAACCTTAAATTTTCTATGCGATATTTCAACAGGATAAAGACAATCCAATCATCTAGGTATACTTCAAGAAACTGATTAATAAACTCATCAAATGTTGTGACAACCTCTCTAGAAAATACAACAGGTAAATTCTTTAACCCAAACGACATCATTGTGTACTGATAGCTTCCCCACTCCATTGAAAATGTCATCTTGTGTCTATCTTCTAGCGAAATATTTATCTAATGGTATCCTGAAAATCCATCGGTGAATGGATAGGCCTCATGTTCTCCTACGTTTTCCAATACTTCATCTGTAAAGGGGGTTGGTAATGGGTCATGTAATAAATATCATTCAATTTTCTCAAGTCTACAAAAATTCTAATACCCCACCTTCCTGTCCTGAACCACCATCAGACTTATCCATTCAGATTTAGCGATGGGTTCAATTATACCAGCTTCTATCATCATGTCGAGTTCTTCTTTCAATTTTTCCTTATACTTTGGATTTAATATGTAAGGTATTTTTCTCAATGGTTTAGCATCGAGGTTCAATAGAATATTTGTCTCGCCTAATTCTATAGAAAATCGCTTCATCTTTGAAAAAGAGGTTCGAAAAATATATTCATATTCACGTAGTAATTTCGTGATCTTTTCCACAATCTCATCATTCCAATAATCCCCAATGTTTTCAAACTTTGGCTTTCCCTCTGTGCCAATATTGACTTTGCACACTCTTAAGGGATTTGTGTATGTGTCATATTCAAGTGTTGGACCTACAACATTGTGTTCCCCTTCAATTTCTGATACATGTACATTTCTCAGGTCTCCTTCTGCTACGACATTTTCCTCTTGGAGTCTGTAAGAATCCCAAGTGCACTCTCTGATCAAGTTGAATGTGCGACAGTCTTTCTTATCATGTCATACCTTCTTGCAAAAAATTACAGAATAAATTCCTCTAGGTACTCTGATATTTCTATAGTAGGGGAAAAGTAGTTGGATGATGTCCCCATGTCTTACATATCACACAGTACCCTACTCCTCCTGTCAAGGGGTTTGATGCTCCTATGGCCATATACTACGTGAAGGATAGACATTCTTCTTTTCTATGGATTTTTGGCTAACATGTTATACACCAAACATGTTCACGCTTCTCCTTTTCCTTTTTATCTCTAACAATCGAATCCTCAACGCATCCAATTGTGACTGTACCTACACCATACCTACACCATCTCCTACGGGAGATGCTTCTAGTTTCATTGCGATTTCCATTGCTTCAGGCTACAACATGACCTTTTGTTATGTTAATAGACAACGAATGTGCAATAATAGGCCTATTATAAACCATTCTCGATGTTGTTCGTCGGGAATATAAAAGGTTAACCTACCCATTACATCTTCAAATCTCTGGTCGAAATCCCACACTGTCTCGTTCTGTACTTGTTTAATTTCCTTTAGCTCTATAATATATTGAGATTCAGATTTCGGTTTCCTCAATTCCTTGAGAAATGCTTACCTGATTTATGCCAAAGTTCTTGGCTTCCCGGTCGGTGTAGTTTTCTGGTACTTCATATATCCTATCAACGCATGATTGCTAAATTTTTTTGCTAATTTCCCAAGTTTTGTTGCTTCATCTTGGACGTTATTCACAGTCCATATAGTCTCACATAAAAAAATATGTTGTTCTAGGTTATCTGACCCAACTCCATGGAATTTAGGCATCCTCAACATATTATCTATCCCTTCGATTTTGTTGTGCAATGTGCTTATCTTCGGCGATGCTGACTGGATCTAGTTTGATGTGTTGTTCCCACTACTCTAACTATTTCTCTGACTTCCTCCACTTATTACTATTTCTCTTGACTCAGTTCTGGTTCCTTCCTCAATTCTTAAAGATGCACAAGGGGTCATGGGTTCGATGGATATTTTGATATGATATGGACTTCCTTAGTCTGTTGGGTAGTACTGATGATCTCTCTCTTTCCTTTTCCTCTCTCCGTACAATGTGATCCGAAATTCCGTGTAGGGGTCACTGCTCTCGAATTCTTTGTGTTGCTCTCCTTTCCCAACCATAGTCTCCTTCTTGCTGTATCTAAACCTTTTCTCACAGTGTATTACCCCAATCTCTTTGTCTAAGTCAATGTATTCTCTCAGCATCCTTAGTCCATCCACTCATCCTTCCACTCTTAGACCTTCCTCAGGTCATCCCCTAGTTCCCTTATATGTGTGAAGGTGCTTATTTATCAGACTCCATCATCATGATATTATTTTCTCATAGTAACATATTTATCCAAGTAGCTAATGCATTCAAATATCTTCTCCGCGAACCTTTGAAAAATTCTCTCTCCACGACATTGTAAGACTGGGTGCAATCTATTGCAAATTATGTAATATAACCCCCTAGTATATTGTTCAACCAGAAATATACAGCGCGAGAAACCTTATTACTTATTGTATTAATTTTTTAGATCAGTTTAGGAGTCCAGTTTCTCAGGGATTTATCTCTATATCTCCCAACATTCTACTCTAAACTTCCTAATCATTCAGTGAAAATAATAAAAAATTCACCAAAGAAAATTTAATGCAGGTCTATGAAAACATACCTTTGTAACCATTATTTGTTTCTTGACCTAGGGTTTCTATTCTATTCTCTAGAAAATCTGCATTACTTTCTCTCCATCCATTCTTCAATGACTTCTTTATTTTTCCTCCAAAACATTCCCCTCAATTACAGTTCCTGGTCCTAGAAAAAGAACCATTTATTGGTGTGCAGGGGGAAGACCAGGGTTAATCAGTCATTTACCAACAAAACCCTTAGACATTGGCTCTTTCAGCATCATCTACAGATAAGGTGAAATCTCACCTGAGGCATCTAGAGGGGTTGTAGGAACCAAGTTTTTGTAGTGCTAAGGGGAAGTGAGGCATCATATGGACCCTTTACTTAAATGTGCAGTGTTCATAGTTAACAATTATCATGTCATAAAATATAATTTATTCTCAACATTACAACATCATATATGATCCATTCATTCAGCATAAACCAACAAGCAATATAACCACCATAACACACAAATTTACGTGGTTCACCCAACTTGGGCTACATCCACAACGACTGGCTTCTTATATTATTCATTGATAGCTTCTTACAACTGTGAACTGCGATACAAAATATGAAACAACTATATCATCCCAACCCTTCCTAGTCATTATGCTACAGTGCAAGTTCACTCCTTAGCCATACTACAAATTTATTCCCTTGCTCGACTCCCTTACCCAAAAGGAAATTCAACTTACGTACAATATCACATTCTCACTCTCTTCCTTTTTTTTCTCTATCTCCTTTCTTACATATTTATACATACTAATAGGAATAAACCCATTAGAAAAAGTGGACAAAGTGTCTCCCAAAACCCTTTACAAAAGTGGACAAAATGTCTGAAAGCCTTGCAGTTTATAATCGTTTTTCGTTGTCTGTGCACTACTCCGTCGCACATCCTTTACATCCACGCCATCCGAGATCCTTTACATGCACTCCGTCATGCATTTTGGTCCATATTCTAACTGTCTTTTACCTCTTTTCCCTCCCTTTTGGCACAGATCCTGAAACTGATCCAAAATGCCTCTCCAATAGTAGGTTAGTACATTGCATGGGTTAGGATGGTTAGCTGAGTTAGTGGGGTATGTTACGTAACTTAGATAGGTTAGTGAGTAGCATAGGTGTGTTTTTTAGGATAAATGGGGATTGGTAGGTTAGGTGGGTTAGCTTTTATCAACTAGTGTAGCAAATTAGTGGGGCAATTAGGTTAGTTGTGATATGTTGGTTAGGAAAGGTTGGTGGGGTTATGTTGCTAGATCAAGTGTATGCATTAGGTTAATATAGGTTAGGTGGGTTAGTAGTTTATGTAGGTTAGTAGGGTGGGTTGGGTAGGTTATTGGGTGGTCTAAGTTATGTGGTTCAATGGGTTAGATTAGGAATTTCAATTGGTTCATTGATTATGTAGATTGTTTGGTTTTCTTCTACAAAAAAAATACAATTTGAACAAAATGTGTCTATATTTTAATCTCTTAAAACATGCATGTTTTGTTTACTAGAAAATATAATCATTGAAACCATGTTTTTTGGGATTTTTTCTTACATCTAACCATGTATTTGGACATGGAACCCATCCTTAATCTCCCCTCAATAGATTAAATATATTTTATGTCCCTCTATTAACCAACAATTATCTTTGTAAGGACAGTTTCATGTTATGAACCAACTTTATCTATCTTAGACTTACTTGAGGGAGTAAATACCAACCTTACTCACTAAAGGAATATTATAAGGCTCTTGGGCCATGAATGATGCCTAAAACCATTACATATTGCATTTTCAGGGTTCTTTATCATGTGTATAAATATGGGATAAATTGGGATATTTTCATCAGTAAGCATGGGTCTTTGATCCAGGAGGATCCAGGATGACCCAAATTGTAAAGTCCTAAAATCACCTCAAGACCGACACCATTTTGAATATCTCGACGAGAAATTTTTGATGACACGAATGAGAGCTCAAACAACCTCTGTATGCAAAAGTTATGATCGATCAAAGTTTTGGTCCAACAGGGAAAAATCAAAGTGACAGAGACATGTGGCAGTGATGATGTGTCATGCTGACATGGCAGTGATGACATGGTAGTTTTGATGTGGTATGTTGACATGGAAAGTTGACATGACATGATGATGTGATAGTGATGATGTGACAGTGTTGATGTGGCAATGATACGTGGCAGACAGGTGGACTGGGGAGAAAGTGACACACAGTGCCACGTGGTGCATGGGCAGTCATAGAATATTTCATTGGTTATGGTTTATCTATTTAACAAACGAATTGAAATTATTTTTAAAACATATGACAAATATTTATTAAAAACCATATTCCATTAAAAGTGGATCCAATCTCCATTAAAAGATTCTAATTATAGTGAAGTTATCTACATAAGAATGCAAGATGCATTGTCAATTTAAAGTGCATGTCAACTGAGAAAATATTTGTTATCAATGAAGGATTAATGATTAAATTGGTGACTAAACACTTCTCAGATTAGTCTTGTCAACCTAGAAATGTCATAACAAGGAAGCCTAATAAGTAGGTCCCAAACGAATATTTTAGGTCTCCAATGCCATGAAAAATGCCTCAAACCACTACATATGACCTATTAAGGGGATTTTTGACCTCTGAGTGAAGATATGGTTACCATTAAGATTTTTTTAGAATTAAGGATAGATATTGGGGCCCTAGACATGGTTAGGGGACACTAGTACAAAATTAGAGATAAGTGACCAGGCGACCAAAAAAATTGGTCACCAAAGTTTTTTCAAGCGATAAGTGACCAAAATTGATAAATTTTAAGTGAGCTAACTAAAAAAGACCAATATAAATGACCACTTTGGTCACAGGATAAGAACTAAACTAAAAAGGACCAAGATAAATGACCAAATTTGGTCACTTGATATAACTAGACTAAAAATGACCACATAACAATTGGTCATTTATTTGGTCATTTTTAGATGTGTCACTCCGACAATGGAAAATCACAATTTTGACAATGAATTTGTACAATTTACTAAATTCTAACACTATAGTCTAGGGGTCTTTGAATCCATTTGTATTGTTATAATTTAGTAAATTGTAGACCCCCTCATGTGTCACAACTCAACAATTGACACCAAATTAGCTATATATATATATATATATATATATATATATATATATATATATATATATATATATATATATATATTACTTTTAAATATATCCAACCATGGGAAACTACTCCATATAGTCGATTATTAGACTTTATATTACACAGTAATATATTACACATTGAGAGATTTAATTTGCGGGGCTTATGCATAGTAAAAATCATTCATAAGATATGTGTGAAAATGGGTTGTTCATTAATTTATATCAAGAAATGAACCAATGAAATTTATTTATAATTATAAAATAAAATTATTATAGTGTATGGTAACGATGGTTTCTTACTTCAGGTTTCATAAGCTGAGGATACAGTTTGCAAAAAAAATCAACGTTGGCCCATTTGCTTGTCATTAAGCAGATCCCCATAAGGACATGATATTCCACATGAAATAAAATCGAATAGGTTCATTATGTGGAAAGTACAGTGCTTTTATCTTGTATAGATATGTATAATATTTCCAACGGGATATCATGAGCCTAATTTTCAGTTTGTATGACTGGTCTACAAAGAGCCAAACTTTCTCATCGCCTAAAGGGAAATAATTCATAGTTGTGAATTCCTGATCTTTTTCTGTTGTGATAAATGATCGTAAAGGGAAATCAAACATAATATTGGTGTAGTTCAATGCGATATCTTTCCAACGGTATATCATCTGCATGGTTTCAACCCGCGGTTGAGGAGAACGAGCCTTCACAAATTTGTAACTAGTTTCACGGGCCATATTAGTAGCAACATTTCAGGGTTAAACAATTGTTGACAACCTCCAATTTAGAAAATAAGTGGTCCTTTGCTGCAATAGACTCAAAGGAATTTCTAACAATGCCTCATTTGTCTCTTTCTGACATCAGACGACCTAGTTAGGGTTGTCACGAGTCTATGAACTGTTTCGGCTTTGTGTATGCGTCATATTCAAGTGTTGGACCTACTACATTGTGTTCCCCTTCAATTTCTGATACATGTACATTTCTCAGGTCTCCTTCTGCTGCAACATTTTCCTCTTAGAGTCTGTAAGAATCCCAAGTGCACTCTCTCATCAAGTTGAATGTGCAACAGTCTTTCTCATCGTGTCCTATCGACTTGCAAAAATTACAGAATAAATTCCTCTAGGTACTCTGATATTTCTATAGTAGGGGACAAGTAGTTGGATGATGTCCCCATGTCTTACATATCACACTGTACCCTACTCCTCCTTTCAAGGGGTTCGATGCTCCTATGGCCATATACTACGTGAAGGATAGACATTCTTCTTTTCTATGTCTTTTTGGCTAACATGTTGTACACCAAACATGTTCACGCTTCTCCTTTTCCTTGTTATCTCTAACAATTGAATCCTCAGCGCATCCAACTGTGATTGTACCTACACCATACCTACACCATCTCCTACAGGAGATGCTTCTAGTTTCATTGCGATTTCCATTGCTTCGGGCTACAACGTGACCTTTTGTTATGTTAATAGACAACGAATGTGCAATAATAGGCCTATTATAAACCATTCTTGGTGTTGTTTGTCGGGAATATAAAAGGTTAACCTACCCATTACATATTCAAATCTTTGGTCGAAATCCCACATTGTCTCGTTCTATACTTGTTTAAATTGCTTTTTCTCTATAATATATTGAGATTTATTTTTAGGCTTCCTCAATTCCTTGAGAAATTCTTGCCTTATTTATTCCAAAGTTCTTTGCTTCCCAGTTGGTGTAGTTGTCTCGTACTTCATATACCATATCAACGCACGATAGCTAAATTGTTTTGCTAATTTCCCAAGTTTTTTTGCTTCATCTTGGACGTTCTTCACAGTCCATATAGTCTCACATAAAAAATATGTTGTTCCAGGCTATCTGACCCAACTCCATGGAATTTAGGCATCCTCAACGTATTATCTATCCCTTCCATTTTGTTGTGCATTGTGCTTATCTTCGGCGATGCTGACTGGATCTAGTTTGATGTGTTGTTCCCACTACTCTAACTATTTCTCTAACTTCCTCCACTTATTACTATTTCTCTTGAATCAGTTCAGGTTCCTTCCTCAATTCTTAAAGATGCACAAGGGGTCATGGGTTCGACACATATTTTGATATGAAATGGACTTCCTTAGTCTGTTGGGTAGTACTAAGGATCTCTCTCTTTCCTTTTCCTCTCTCCCTACAATGTGATCTAAACTTCTGTGTAGGGGTCACTGCTCTCGAATTCTCTATGTTTCTCTCCTTTCCCAGCCATAGTCTCCTTCTTGTTGTATCTAAACCTTTTCCCACAGTGTATTACACCAATCTCTTTGTCTAAGTCAATATATTCTCTCAGCATCCTTAGTCCATCCACTCATCCTTCCCACTCTTATACCTTCCTCAGGTCATCCCCTAGTTCCCTTATATGTGTGAAGGTGCTTATTTATCAGACTCCATCATCATGATATTATTTTCTCATAGTAACATATTTATCCAAGTAGCTAATGCATTCAAATATCTTCTACGTGGCCCAAAGGGGTTGGATCCAATGGTGGAAAGCGAGGAGTTTTTCACCATTGGGCAAGGTTCAATTCTCGTGAGGGCTTTACCTGGAGCCATGGGGACACCTTGAGGTAGTGGTCGAACGTGTGGTTGCACCCAGAGATACTATAATAAATGGTATCGTGACCCGTGCACACATAAGTGGATCAAATCCCACCCCCATGTCCTTCAACTATTTTACCCCCGGATGGGGTGGCAGGGCGGGACCTCCCCCCGAACACGCGGCAGCCTTTGGTGGCAGATGACGGGTTCTTAGACATGGAGGCACGTGATATACTCGTGCCTCCCCCCAGAGCTTAAATGCTCCGTAAGCGCACTTCG
>ML776964.1:2160469-2193696 GCA_009831015.1 Picea engelmannii
GCATCCCCCCCACCCCGAGCCCGACCTCCATCACCCCTTTCGCGGCGCAGGTCCTCTTCCCCGGGACGCTGCTACTCCAGAGAAGATGTGGGAAAGTTTGGCGGCACTGTTTGATTTGGCGTTTGGCATTCGCCAGGGAGTGGACGACCTGAACTTCCGTCTCCAGGAAACGGATGTCAAGGTCGACACATTCCTCAACAATCTCGCCTCCCTGCAGGACTCCCTGCTCCATAGTCAGCACGAGGACTCTCTAGCCCAGGAACCGAGTGTGACCAGGGGTAAAGCTATGGACATGGACGTGGACGTAGGAGCTATGGACGTGGACATGGGAGCAACCTCGGGCAGCAAAGCTGACAATACTGTGAACGATGGGGTCCCCTACATAGAAGAGGAGCCGTGGATAGAAGACTTCCAGCCCAAGTGGCCCGAGTACTCTCCGTATGTCTAGCTCATCAGTTAAGATGCAGATACCAGATGTTTATTTTGTCAATTTCCTGCTGTTTTTGTTAAAGGTCCTACGTGCAACTAGATAAATAAATGAACAACTTGATACTTCTGAGTTCATGGACTGGTTTCCCCTCTGTTGGGGCAGTCCATCTACCTCAGACTGAACATCATGTAATACTCTCTGATACTCTGTTTTTGGGAGGTCTTTAATATATTATACTTACTTACAAAAAAAAAAAAAAAAATATCTTCTACGTGAACCTTTGAAAAATTCTCTCTCCACAACATTGTAAGACTGGGTGCAATCTATTGCAAATTATGTAATATAACCCCCTAAAATATTGTTCAACCAGAAATATACAGCGTGAGAAACCTTATTACTTACTGTATTAAGTTTCCAGATCACTTTAGGAGTCCAGTTTCTCAGGGATTTATCTCCATATCTCCCAACATTCACCACTAAACTTCCTAACCATTCAGTGAAAATAATAAAAAATTCACCAAAGAAAATTTCATGCAGGTCTATGAAAACATACCTTTGTAACCATTGTTCATTTCTTGACCTATGGTTTCTATTCTATTCTCTAGAAAATTTGCATTACTTTCTCTCCATCCATTCTTCACTTACGTCTTTATTTTTCCTCCAAAACATTCCCCTCAAATATAGTTCCTGGTCCCAGAAAAAGAACCATTTATTGGTGTGCAGGGGGAAGACCAGGGTTAATCAGTCATTTAACAACAAAACCCTTAGACATTGGCTCTTTCAGCATCATCTACAGATCAGGTGAAATCTCACCTGAGGCATCTAGAGGGGTTGTAGGAACCAAGTTTTTGTAGTGCTAAGGGGAAGTGAGGCATCATTTGGACCCTTTACTTAAATGTGCAGTGTTCATAGTTAACAATTATCATGTCATAAAATATAATTTATTCTCAACATTACAACATCATATATGATCCATTCATTCAGCATAAACCAACAAACAATATAAACACCATAACACACAAATTTACGTGGTTCACCCAACTTGGGCTACATCCACAACGACTGGCTTCTTATATTATTCATTGATAGCTTCTTACAACTGTGAACTGCGATACAAAATATGAAACAACTATATCATCCCAACCCTTCCTAGTCATTATGCTACAGTGCAAGTTCACTCCTTAGCCATACTACAAATTTATTCCCTTGCTCGACTCCCTTACCCAAAAGGAAATTCAACTTACGTACAATATCACATTCTCACTCTCTTCCTTTTTTTTCTCTATCTCCTTTATTACATATTTATACATACTAATATGGATAAAACCGTTACAAAAAGTGGACAAAGTGTCTCCCAAAACCTGTTACAAAAGTCGACAAAATGTCCCCAAGCCCTGCAGTTTATAATCGTTTTTCGTTGTCTGTGCACTACTCTGTCACACATACTTTGCATCCACGCCATCAAAGATCCTTTAAATCCACTCTGTCACACATTTTGGTTCATATTCTAACTGTCTTTTACCCCTTTTCCCTCCCTTTTGGCACAGGTCCTGAAACTTATCCAAAATGCCTCTCCAATAGTAGGTTAGTACATTGCATGGGTTAGGAAGGTTAGCTGAGTTAGTGGGGTATGTTAGGTAACTTAGATAGGTTAGTGATTAGCATAGGTGTGATTTTTAGGTTAAATGGGGATTGGTAGGTTAGGTGGGTTAGCTTTTATCAACTATTGTAGAAAATTAGTGGGGAAATTAGGTTAGTTGTGATATGTTGGTTAGGAAAGGTTGGTGGGGTTATGTTGGTAGATCAAGTGTATGCATTAGGTTAATATAGGTTAGGTGGGTTAGTAGTTATTTAGGTTAGTAGGGTGGGTTGGGTAGGTTATTGGGTGATCTAAGTTATGTGGATCAATGGGTTAGATTAGGAAGTTCAATTGGTTCATTGATTATGTAGGTTGTTGGGTTTTCTTCTACAAAAAAAAATATAATTTGAACAAAATGTGTCTATATTTTAATCTCTTAAAACATGCATGTTTTGTTTACTATAAAATATAATAATTGAGACCATGTTTTTTGTGATTTGTTCTTACATCAAACCATGTCTTTGGACATGGAACCCATCCCTGATCTCCCCTCAATAGATTAAATATATTTTATGTCCCTCTATTAATCCAATAATTATCTTTGTAAGGATAGTTTCATGCTATGAACCAACTTTATCTATCTTGGACTTAGTTAAGGGAGTAAACACCAACCTTACTCACTAAAGGAATATTATAAGTCTCTTGGGCCATGAATGATGCCTAAAACCATTACATATTGCATTTTCAGGGTTCTTTATCCTGTGTATAAATATGGGATAAATTGGGATGTTTTCAGCAGTAAGCATGGGTCTTTGATCCAGGAAGATCTAGGATGACCAAAATTTTAAAGTCCTAAAATCACCTCAAGACCGACACCATTTTTAATATATCGACGAGAAATTTTCAATGATGCGAATGAGAGCTCAAACAGCCTCCATATGCAAAATTTATGACCGATCAAAGTTTTGGTCCAACAGGGAAAAATCAAAGTGACAGAGACACGTGGCAGTGATGATGTGTCATGCTGACGTGGCAGTGATGACATGGTAGTTTTGATGTGGTATGTTGACATGGAAAGTTGACATGACATGATGATGTGGTAGTGATGATGTGACGGTGTTGACGTGGCAATGATACGTGGCAGACAGGTGGACTGGGGAGAAAGTGACACACAGTGCCACGTGGTGCTTGGGTGGTCATAGAATATTTCATTGGTTATGGTTTATTTCTTTAACAAACAAATTGAAATTATTTTTAAAACATATGACAAATATTTATTAAAAACCATATTCCATTAAAAGTGGATCCAATCTCCATTAAAAGAGGATTCCAAAATCCATTAAAAGTGGATTTGGTTATTTTAAAATATGTCTATTTTTTATATGATATATGGTTATAAACCATATATATTATATGTTTTTTAAAACATATATTTAATACCCATTTTAAAAAATGGTCAAAGCCATTAAAAGTGGTGAATCATATCATATCGATGGATTATGTGATATGGTTACATATTTTAACCATATATATATGGTTCACCAAAAATTAGTTGGCCATATATTATATATCGGATTTTTACAGACCATATCATTTTTATTTATGGTTTTTGTTTCATAGGCCATATATTATTGGGGGGAAACCATATATGGTTGTTGAGATATATTGTTAGGGTTAACCAATTAATCATTTTGGTCAGACTATATATGTATTAAAGTTGATATTTGGTATGTTTTATTCCCCAAATTAAATGAGACTAAATCCCATTAAATGTGGGTGAAGGAAGACTTGAAGTATTGGCCCTTTGGTATATAACCAAAGGGGATTTTACCATTGACAGGAGGCAATTTTCATGCCCAAGAGTATTGTTGGTAATGAGGGAAGCGCAGTACAGAACATAGACATGTGTATAGTCATTTTTTATCAGAATTACGAGGTAGATGCAATGGTGTAGACTGGAACTGGATCTGAGCAACATAATTGAGAGAAATTTACAAAAGTTGGATATGTTCATGTAATTTTTCAAATTTTGTTGATTTAATGAAAAGGACACTCCACGATAAGTGGGCCCGGAGACGTAGCCAGGGTGTCTGGTGAACCCCTTATCAAGTTTTGGTGTATTTGTGTAATTTTGTTCTCTTTGATATCCTCTTTATTGTTCACAATTTACTTATGTGAATGGGTTATGCAAGTTAATTTCGTAAGTAAAGATTCTAGTTAAAGTGAAGTTATCTACATAACAATGCAAGATGCATTGTCAATTTAAAGTTCATGTCAATTGAGAAAATATTTGTTATCAATGAAGGATTAATGATTAAATTGGTGAGTAAAGACTTCTCAGATCAGTCTATTCAACCTAGAAATGGCATAACAAGGAAGCCTAATTCGTAGGTCCCAAATGAATATTTTAGGTCTCCAATGCCATGAAAAATGCCTCAAACCACTACATATGACCTATTAAGGGGATTTTTGACCTCTGAGTGAAGATATGGTTACCATTAGGAGTTTTTTAGAATTAAGGATAGATATTGGGGCCCTAGACATGGTTAGGGTACACTAGTACAAAATTAGAGATAAGTGACCATGCGACCAAAACATTTGGTCACCAAAGTTTTTTCAAGGGATAAGTGACCAAAATTGATAAATTTTAAGTGAGCTAACTAAAAAAGACCAATATAAATGACCACTTTGGTCACAGGATAAGAACTAAACTAAAAAGGACCAAGATAAATGACCAAATTTGGTCATGGGATATAACTAGACTAAAAATGACCACATAACAATTGGTCATTTATTTGGTCATTTTTAGTTGTGTCACTCCGACAATGGAAAATTACAATTTTGACAATGAATTTGTACAATTTACTAAATTCTAACACTGCAGTCTAGGGGTATTTGAATCCATTTGTATTGTTGTAATTTAGTAAATTGTAGGCCCCCTCATGTGTCACAACTCCCCACCAAATTAGTTATCATGGAGATGTCCTAGCGAGATATGGTTTATATATATATATATATATATATATATATAATTCCCTTGGGAAATAATTACTTTTAAATATATCCAACCATGGGAAACTACTCCATATAGTCAATTATTAGACTTTTTATTACACAGCAATATATTACACATTGAGGTCCCCGAGGTGTAGGACAGTCGGTGACGGAGTGTGTTGTTAATCCACTCTGTGTTGAAAAGTCACTGGTTCGAAACCTGCGGGGACAAAAAATCCAACCATGTTAAGGGTTGGTGTGGCTCAGGCTGGGTGTGATCCCTGGGTGATTTTGACGGATTAGATGCCCCTGAGTCGCGGTTTCTCAAGCCATAGGTTAATCCCGATGCCAACAGGTTCGGCCACATTAACAAACAAAAAAAATATATATTACACATTGAGAGATTTAATTTGTGGGGCTTATGCATAGTGAAAATTATTCATAAGATATGTGTGAAAATGGGTTGTTCATTAATTTATATCAAGAAATGAACCAATGGAATTTATTTATAATTATAAAATAGAATTATTATAGTGTATGGTAATGATGGTTTCTTACTTCAGGTTTCATAAGATGAGGACACAGTTTGCAAAAAAGTTCAACATTGGCCCATTTGCTTGTCATTAAGTGGATCCCCATAAGGACATGCTATTCCACATGAAATAAAATCAAATAGGTTCATTATGTGGAAATTAAAGTGCTTTTATCTTGTAGAGATCTATATAATATTTCCAACGGGATATCATGAGCCTAATTCTGAGTTTGTATGACTGGTCTACAAAGGGCCGAACTTTCTCATCGCCTAAAGGGCCATAATTCATAGATGTGAATTCATGATCTTTTTATGTTGTGATAAATTATTGGAAAGGGAAATAAAACATAATATTGTTGTAGTTCAATGTGATACCTTTCCAACGGTATATCATGTGCCTGGTTTCGACCCCCGGTTGAGGAGAACGAGCCTTCACAAATTTGTAACTAGTTTCACGGGCCATATTAGTTGCAACAGTTCAAGGTTAAACAATTGTTGACAACCTCCAATTCAGAAAATAAGTGGTCCTTTACTGCAATAGACTCAAAGGCATTTCCAACAATGCCTCATTTGTCTCAATCTGACATCAGATGACCTAGTTAGGGTTGTCACGAGTCTATGAACTATTTAGGCGGGACAATCTGGTCAACTAGCATAGAGGAGTTTCAGGGAAGTTAGATCACAACATCTCTTTAGAATCACCCAATTTTGTGGTTAGATCACATTTATTAGTTGTGATGGATCAACACAAAAATCATGCAACAGATTAGATACATTGATAGTTATATCATGTATGCCAATATCAATCAATAAATCCCATACAACATACCTTTCATTGCAGTGGAAGATGGTGGGATTAAAATGGGAATGTGGGTAGGGTGTATCCCTTAAAATATATGCCTATCCAAAATACTTTCCATTCCCCTTTTTCGTCCAAAATAAATATTAAATTTCTCTTACGACAATTGCTTTATTTAGAAACCATTTTTCACCATGTCGAGATGTTCTTTTAACATGCTCAAACCTACAAGACTCAAAACATTCCATAATATACCTAATATAATTAGTTTCATTGGATATTTCCCATGATGAATAAAGGAACTTACCATTCAAATAATCCTTGAAAAAAGTGTTCCTCATAGATAATTCTAATCCAAATCCCGTGGTCTATGTAATATCCACAATCAAAGTTTGAGGTTTTGGCTTTTGTTTTTTTGAAGGAGGAAAAGCCTATCATAACTAATTTGTCAACCAACACTGAGGAGAAACCTATCATAACTCAGTTGTCAACCAATATTTCAAATTTGAATAATTTAAATTTAAATTAAATTAAATTATTTAAATTTAAAAATGCAAGTTGCATAACACAAACCTTTCAGTCGAAGCAGTTTTGCATGGATACATAACTAGAAAAGTGCATATCTATGTTAATGTCATTTGATAGGATTTTAAAGACTCATAACTTTCTCATACGATGTCAAATTTGAGTACCATATTTTTTGTTGTGAATAACATGGAGAGGCAGTTTCTGCGATCCAACTAACCATGCCATACAAACACTTCATCTATGTAACGGCCGACGTGGCTGGTTCAAGTGAGGAAACCAATGAAAGTTTGTTTTGGTACTTCTAGGCCTCATATTTAGATTATGTGAGTTTCATTGGAATCATAATGCCGTAAATCATACGACTATCCTGTTTTGGGGATGAAAATTTAACTTTGACAAATGCCGAAAAATTGCGCTCAAAGTCATTTTTTAATGGACGTTTGGGTCTTGTTTTCATTGTTTCTTCACCCAAATTCAATTCAGTCAATTTTTGTGTCATCTATGATATGAAATATCTTAGTTTACCCATTGAAAATGAGGTAATGCATCAATATAAAAAAGTTATAAATCCACCAAAAAATCCAACTGACGTTCAAAGCGCTTAGCACTATGTAGGAGCTGGGAGGATGGAATTTTTTTCGAAGTGAATTTTAGAGCCAATGCAAGACCAAAAGTGTTTTGTTTAACCCATATGATGCTAGACAACAATTTAACAATAAATATTTAGTCATAAAACAAGAAGCGCAAAACAAATAAGTTGGTAAGATGTGCGCAATGAAAGCCACTGGTGACACAAATAGATATATCATGACTGCAATCATGAAATTGATCAAGAAAAATAGGCAATAAGGGATACGCTATCTAATTAGGTGTGAAGAGATTAGTCATTGGAAATGTTAGGAGACTGACTGATGACATAGCGAGAAGGATCCGAGATAGGAGGAGGATAAGATAGGACTAAAGACAAATATGGGCCTTGTTGACCATGTCGGTGATGCAAGCGGAATAATATCATCATCGATGCACTTGGACATGTCAAGAGGTTGACATATTTCCATTGATGCATCGATGATGGGAGAAGGAAATTTATGAACAAGCAGTGCATCGACGAGAGAGAAATGATCCTCGTCGATATGTGATGCATAGGTGAAAGTGGAAGAAGTATTGGTTTGTTATATGCTTTGTAGTGAAATTCTAGTTGAGGTGGATCGATTGATAGTCAAAGTCGAAGGAATCGACAACAAGTTAAAGGTCTAGGTGGTTTGGCCAGGTAAATTCGAAGTTGAAGAGATTGACAATGAGTTGAAGGTTGATAGGTTCAACTGGGTAAAGTTGAATTCGAAGATATCAACAACAAGTCAAAGAGGTCAATCGATAAGAGGTCGACACATAGGTGTGTGGCAACCGATTGAATACTAAATGAAGGCCAATCGGTAATCTGACTTGGTAGTTGACTACAATAGAATCCTTAGATTCATGGGATTTGTAGCCATTGATCTTCATGGATTTGTAATTGTCTTTGGGCTCCTTTTATTTATGTTTTTTCCTACTGTAAATCCTATAAATAAGGAATGTTGTAATTTTGTAAAGGATAATCACTAATCAATAATCGTAGAGGTTGTTGGTCATGCAGATGTAAGTCGAATTGGCTACATGGTTGTTCGTGTGTAAATAAAGAAGGTATCATGTTGATTGTCTCTTAGGTGTAGACCAAGGTTAGGAATGAAACATTTTATTTTGAATGAATAAGAAAACAAGAGAGCATAACACTCAAGAAATGTAGGTTTTTCTGTTTGGGTTTCCAGGTTAAAATCTCTATGTATTGTGTGTTTTCTTTATTATTCAATTTCTTGATTAAATCTTTCTTCCTCTCTTCTGCTAGGTTTAGTGTGGAAGTGTTATTCATTTCCTAATATGTGGTGTCATAACTTGGTTTAACATGTGGTATTAGAGCTTGGTTTAAAAATCTTGGATCTGAGCTAAACCCTAGGTTTAGTAAGAGTCGTAAATCATAAATGTTTAAATATTGTGTTAAAAAATCACAAGAAGCTCAAGAATAGAGATCGAAAAACTCAATGGCCATAATTTTGAGCTTTGGAAGCTTAAAATTGAAGATCTCCTTGTAGATCAAGAACAATGGGTAGTAGTCTATCTAGGTACCATTCTGATAGGTATGTTTATGGAAGAATGGGAGAAAATCAAGAGAAGGGAAAGGAGTATGATTCGACTTTGTCTTGCATATTCGATACTATTGAATGTCTCATGTGAATATTCGACCAATAAAATGTGGGACAAGTTGGGAAGCTTGTACCAGTCAAAATATCTAGTAAATAAGTTGTTTCTCATAAATAAATTGTATATTTTGAGGATGAGTGAGGGGAGTTCGGTGACTGAGCATTTAAATGGGTTTAATATCATTATAAGTCAGTTATCTTCTATGGATACTAAAATCATTGAGAAGGAGAAATGTGTTATCCTATTATGTTCTTTACCAGACTCCTAGGATTTCTTAGTCATGGCTATAGCGAGTAATAAAAACATATTACCTCTAGAAGACGTGGTTTCATCTCTATTGTCAAAGGAAATGAGAAGGAAGAACATGGAAGGATCGATCAAAGATGCATTAGTGGTGAGAGGTCGATCGATTGACATAGATAAAGGAAAATTCTCAAGTAGAATTATAAGTCAGAGGGTAGATCTAAATCCCTTGTTCAGACTACAAGAAGATACTGGAAATGAAATAAAGTTTGGAATTACAAAAGGGAATGCAATTCGAAGGAAATGGAAGTCAGTATAGTATCCGATGAGAAGCAGTTGACTGAGAGAAAGATGACTCCAGATAAGGGAGGTGATGTGTACCTATAATCAACCAGTACAAAATCAGATCAAGTTGTTTGGTTGATCAAATCAGGAGCATCCTATCATATGACACCACATAGAGAATGGTTATGCAAATATTAGCAATATGAAGGAGGACATTTGTTCTTAGGGGATGACTCGACAACCAAAATTGTTGGATGAGGAAGAGTTCGACTAGTACTACAGGATGAGAGGAGTATAACTCTTCCAAGTGTGTTATACATTCTAGATTTGGCAAGAAATCTGATATCTATCATAAATATGAGTGATGTAGGGGTGCACACTCTATTTCAGAAGGATTCGTGCAAGATTGTTAGAGGTGCAATGGTCTTAATAAAAGGAGTTTGGATTGTAACCCTATACACGTTATTAGGGAGTGTTGAATCAACTGGATGCAACAACATCATTGTTCATGAAGTCTAATCGACTTCCACTTGACTCAACTTGACTTGGGATCAGTTGATTCAAATCGACTCGACAATTCATCATAAAGTTGACCCGAACATGCTATGGAATGAGAGTATGGGACATATTGGATAAAAAGGAGTTCAATATATGCATAAAAAATGAATGGTCGATGATATTCCTGAATGTAATTTAGAAGTTGACTTTTGTGAATATTTCATATATGGAAAACAAAGTCGGGCGAGGTTCCCATCTAGAGTGACAAGGGTAAAGGGGATTCTAGAGTTGGTTCATAATAATGTGTTTGGCCCTATTTCAGTGCCTTCACTTGGTGGGTCCATGTATTAAGTATCCTTCATAGATGATGTTTCTTGGAATACATGGATATATTTCATGAGGAGGAAAAAATTGTTTTCAAGAAATTCAAAGAGTTCAAGTCTCTTGTGGAAAACTAGACATATAAGAAGATTAAGGTGTTGAGAACTGACAATGGTGGTGAATTCTATGGAAAATAGTTTGATCATTTCTTCAAGCAGTGTGGAATACCACACCATATACCCCACAAAAAAATGAATTTGTTGAGAGAATTAATAGAACAATGATGGACAAGGAAAGGAACATGCTCAGTGGTGTTGGGATCACACAAGAATTATGGGCAAAAGTAGTCGACATTGCAAAATATCTATTGAATATGTCTCCTTTTTTAGTGCTAGTCAAAACGACTCCACATGAGGTATGGTATGGTAATAATTCTTCAGTTTCACATCTCAAAGTATTTGTCTATGATGCATTTGTGCATGTTCCCAAGGAAAATAGTTGAAAGATGGAAAAGAAGGAAGTCAAGTGTATTTTCATTGGATAGAAAGAAGGATTTAAAGGATATAAGCTTTGGGATCCTGCATCAAGGAAAACAGTGTACAATCGAGATGTGGTCTTTAGATAAGTTGGAAGGAAGTTTAATCCTGAATAAATTGTTCAAATAGAGAATAATCTAGAGAAGGTGTAGTTTGAATTGAGGAACGAAGAAGATGATTCAATTGAGTCAATTGAATCAGAATAATAGGTGGACCAACTGACCCTGATTGTAAGGAGGCCATAACAAGTAAGAAAACCATTCGAAAGGTATATTCCACTTGACTTGTTTTCCTCATTCATGTTAACTGCCACCGATGATGAGCCCAAGTCATTCGGGGAGGTAGTCAACTCAAAAGACATGGAATCCTTGCACAAGAATGAGATGTGGGACTTAGTCAAATTACCTAGTGGAAGAAATCATGTCGATAGAAAATGGCTCTTCAAGAAGAATGAGAACACAACATGTCAAGCTGAGAAATTCAAAGATCAATTGGTAGTGAAATGATATTCCCAAGTCGAAGGAGTTGACATCAATGACATTTTTTTCCCTGTTGCAAAATTAACTCCCATTAGAGTACTAATGTCTCTGGCTGCATCATTTTATCTAGAAATAGAACAGATGGATGTAAAGAAAACATTCCTACATGGGGATCTGGAAGAATAAATATACATTAAACATGATGAAGGATTTGTAGTAAAGGGAAAGAAAAATTTGGTGTGAAAACTGAAAATATCCCTTTATGGTCTAAACTAATCACCAAGGATGTGGTACCAAAATTTTGACACATACATCCTTAGTTTTGGGTTTGTGAGAAGCAAAGATGGTCATTTCATACATTCCAAAGAATAAGGTGGGTGTTTCATATATGTAGCATTGTATGTCGATTATATGTTGTTGATTGGAAACAACATGAACACAATAAAGGAGGTGAAGAAGCATCTATGATCCAAGTTCGACATGAAGGATCTCAATGCAACAAAATTCATTATGGGAATGGAGATCAAGAGAGATCGAGCAGCTAGAAATATCTAGTTGAAGCATAAGAAGTATATTGAAATAATCTTGAAATGTTTCAACATGTAGGATTGCAAACCTATGGAGGTAACAATTCCTGTGGGAGAAAGGCTAACTGCTGAAAAATGTCCAAGGACACAGGAGGAAATAGAGGACATGGCACAAGTTCCCTATGCAAGTGTTGTTGGTAGTCTAATGTATGTGATGGTCTTCACACGACCATAAATTTACGATGCAATGGGAGTGTTGAGTAGATACATATAGACACCTGGGAAGGAGAACTTGACAACTATCAAGAGAGTATTTAGGTATTTGTGTGGCACGAAAGACTATGCTATATGTTACCAAGGAAAACTTGTAGGTGATAGTAAATTAAATGTACATGGATTTGTTGATTCCGACTCGACTGGAGATATGGATATACAAAGGTAGACTAGTGGATATGTGTTCAAAATGTTTGGTGGAGAAATCAGATGGATGAGTAAGTGACATGTGATCGTAGCCTTGTCAACAATAGAATATGAATACATGGAAGACATTCATGGAAGCAAAGAAGCAGTATGGTTGCAAAAGTTGTGTTCTTGAATTGGGTTTGAGTAGAGAGATATGAAGATAAGTTGCGACATTCAAAGCATGATATTCCTAGAAAAGAACCCAACTTATAATTCTAAGACTAAGCACATTGATGTACAATACCATTTCGTGAGAGACATGGTGGAAAGCAACAAGGTGTTGTTGGAGAAAGTAGAAACATTGGAAAATATAACTGACTCTTTGACCAAGTTTGTGAGTGTTGTGAAGTTATCTTGGTGTAGAGAGGAAATGGGCATTGCTTCCTTGGGACTATGAATGAGAGTTCAAAATCTCCTTGTTTTATCAAAGAAAACAATAAGTTGGAGAATGTTGGGTTGTTATATTCTTTGTAGTGAAAGTCTAGTCGAGGTGGATTGATTGAAAATGGAATTCAAAGGAATCGACAGCAAGTCGAAGGTCAAGGTGGTTTGATCGAGTAAAGTAGAAGGCGAAGACATTGACAACAAGTTGAAGGTCGAGGTGGTTCGACCGAGTAAAGTCGAAATCAAAGATATTGACAATAAGTTGAAGAGGTTAACCAATAAGAGGTCAACAGGCATGCATGTGCCAACCGACCAAAGATCGAATGAAGGCCAACTAGTATTCGAATGGTAATCTGACTTGGTAATCGAATGTAACAGAATCCTAATATTCATGGGATTTGTAGCCAATGATCTTTGTGGATTTGTGACTATCTTTGGGCTCCTTTTATTTAGGTTTTTTCCTACTATAAAGCATATAAGAAGGCATGTTGTAATGTTGTAAATGCTAATCATTAATCAATAATTGTAGAGGTTGTTGGTCATGAATATGTAAGTTGAATTGGCTATAGGGTTATTCTTGTGTAAATCAAGAAGGTATGATGTCGATTGTGTCTTAGGTGTAGACCAAGATTAGGCATGTAACCTTTTATTATTAATGAATACAACAACAAGAGAGTAGAACTCTCAAGGAATGATGGTTTTCTCATTTGGGTTTCCATGGTAAAATCATTATGTA
Organism: Picea engelmannii; assembly: GCA_009831015.1. Classification (NCBI taxonomy): domain Eukaryota; kingdom Viridiplantae; phylum Streptophyta; class Pinopsida; order Pinales; family Pinaceae; genus Picea; species Picea engelmannii. The sequence continues at coordinate 2,174,038 of ML776964.1, forward strand.
TTGTGTGTTTTCTTTGTCATTTACTTTCTTGATTAAATATTTCTTCCTCTTATATACTAGGTTTAGTTTGGAAGTGTTCTTCATTTCCTAACAATAAGTTAGTTGGTGAAGGAAATGTGTGTAGTGAAAATAATCGCGTGAACATTACTGATGTGTCGACGTTGATAATTTGAACTTAGTTGGTGATAAAGACATGTATTAGTGAGGTTTAGCATAAACGTGTCAGCACATCAACCAAGTTTGGAGGGAAGTGGCTAATGTATCATGGAAGAAATCAATGGCACGTGAATGTGTAGGTGGAAGAAATGATACATTCATTGGTACGCTATGTATCATCGTAGGAATAACGAAATTGTCATAGTGTGGATCGTCGATTCAAAGCAATTTGAAGAGAAACTGCAAATGGTAAAGAAGGAAGAGCGGGAGGAACGCTTAGGCTTAGTCATTTGCACAAGAGAGAAGGAGCGAGGGTTCCAGTAGGAAAATTTGAAAGGGGGCCCAATTTCTTGTCTTAGAGAGAGATGATAAGACAAGGAAATTGGGAGGTTTTTGTGTGCGCACAACAAATGGTGACACACTAGATGAAGCCAGAATCTCTGTAAGTATTTCCTAGCCGATAAGAATAAAATTTACAGGGACATAAAATTAATTTTAAATCATAAATCCTATAAATAATGCGTAACAATTACCTAAAGATTCCATCGTGGTGGGCTCATTGGCAATGCTTGCATATAGGCTAGTGAATCTCGTCTATTGTGAATATAGGATGAGTTATGATGAAATTTACTTCCTCAAACTACATCGATTATTTGGGTTGGTATATCCATCATTTTTATAACCCTAAATTGCTCCATACAAGCATACCTGGCATTTGGCCCTCTTACTTGCTATTTTTGCCAAGCCATCATTGAGCAGCTCTTCTTAAAAACAGTATTTTTGAAGATGTATGTGCCCTGCACCACTACTTCCCATGTACACACACCTTCTGCACCACTACATCTCGCATACATATGCTAGTTGCACCATTACAGCCTACGTATACCCACAAAAGTTGCAAAAATTAAAAAGTTGCAAGGAATTCGTTGAGATTATGGGATATTGGGTAGTTTCCCAACTGATCCACCGCCTATAGCCCATCACCCAACCGAATAACAATCCTTTTGTCGTATAAAATGAGGTGTTGGGGTCTCATTCATAACAGAAGCATAAGAACAATGAAACTCTTCCTGTTTCACATCCCCTCCTTGCCCCAAATAATTGCAACCACCTTGTGAGATTTGCATCAGAATTTCCCATTCTTTCCTTTTCCCTCCATCATAAGCCTATGCCATTTCCTTAGAAGAAGTGTGAGAGGTGAAATATACGTGGAAGCGTAGTTGGAGCTTGGTGAAGAGGAGCCCGGACCAGGTTCATGGAGTAGTCGTCGACCTTTGTTGTAAGTAAACATTGTGATATCAATAAAATAAATACTTTTCTTGTCCCGAAATATGGTGTGTCAAATGTTTGTATATATTTTATGTTTCATTCTAACATCTAACCCATCATTTATATATGAGTTTCATGTTTGTATTTTTCTGTTTATCTATTTGTGAATGCAGGTCATCCTTGGGAAGAGGCTTGCAGTCAACTGAGCTATCGAAGGCGAGAGGATCGACATCGGATGTGGAGTAAAAGGTAAAGTTACCTTATTTTTTCACTTTGTCTTTCATATATGAATGTGGGATATGTTCGGGGTAGTTAGAAAGGTAGGAGACTTTTACACGGTTAGATCTTCCTACATGTTGAAACTTAGTGTAGTCCATAGGGGGGTTTTCCCGCTATAGCAGAATTGGCGACCGTACTGGGGATACCTTTAAGGTCTTAGGGGATTTTATGGGTGTTTGATTGGTTTTTACCTTTTGAGTTTCTTTCTGAGTTTGTTGAGTCTTTAAGGGATTCTGGTCACCTGTTGGTGCCATACCATTTCTCCCCGCCCTATCAATCTACTTGTTTGTCTTCCTTTTTGAGGAGTTATAGAGGTGTGTGTGTCTTGTAGTGGGTCTGAACACGTACATACACACCCTTCTTTTAGATAGCCTACATACATACGCAGGCTGTTGAAGTATCAGTTGTGTGCATGTGTCATGAAAGTTTTCTTTAAGAAGAGGAAGTCAACCTCTTCCCTGATTGAAGTCTGACTTCTCAGGGTTTCTTGATTAAGTACAGTGTCTCTGTTTTTATAGTCGAAGCATGGGTTTGATGTCAATTTGGTTATATTTTCAAAGATTTCTTGTGTTTAGTTCGGAAGGGTTTTAGGAAAGTCTTCGAGTCTTTTTTATCAACCTATTAGGTGTCTTTAGTGACTCCCTGTGATCCGCAGCAGGCCAAAGGTCAGTTCTCATTCTTGTCTTGTTTTTCACTTTTTCCCCTTTCGCTTGCTTTAAAGAAAAAGAAAATAATTTATTTCAAGTTTCTTGTTTGAAGCATAAAAAAAAATAGAAAAAGTTTTCATTTCTTTGTTTGGTTAAGTAGTTGGGTTGATTATTTTACTTGTTAGGAAAAAGAGTTATTTTCTTAAGTTCTTTATTGATTGCTTAGAACATTAAGTAGCTCATAGTCGAGCGAAATTTCATTTTAGTTTTTCCTTTAAAATATCTTATAAAAAGTAGTTATGAAAAGTTGGTTAAAGAGTTAGCTGCAAATTTTTATTTGTCAAATAGAAGTCATTTTTCTTTCAGTTTCGTTTGTTTCTCCTTCTTCGTCTCCCAAAACACACCACTAGTTTCATTGTCATTTCCTTGACTTAAAACAAGCCATTTAAAATTAACGCTAATTTATAATTAGATAGACTTTATATTTGTAGGGTCAATCAACTAGTCTAGGATAGAGCCTTGAATTAGGTTGGAGATAAAACTCTTCAAGGCTTATAGACAAACATTGGAGTCAGTGCTAGGGAGTGTAAAAAGTCTAGTAAACATGAAACTTATCTGGGACCCCCCTCTAACACAGGGGCTAAACACGAGGTCATGTGCGGAAAGGTAGAGGAGATGACCCCTCCAAAGTCGGACCAAGCATAGTGGGGAACACATATTGAGGACTTGTCTTGGGATATTGTTGGCTGCATTTGCCTACAGAGCTTTGCGGACCCTGAATCCATTTGGGATCCTCAGTTGTCTTCCGGACCACTTGCTTCTGATACCCTTGGTAGGTTTTGAGCTTAGTTACCCTGCTCATTTTGGTCCACTAGATTGTCGACTGTACCCGCCTGGTGACTGTTCGCGAGCTGGCAACCTAGTTGCCTTTATTTTAGGGACTTACACAGGTGACTGCGGGGGTATACCGCGATACCTAGGGCAGACGTCGGGCCACACTTTGTAGAGTATACCCGGAGGGTGATTCCTTTTTCAAGTTTCACTTGCACCAGTAAGTTTCTCTAGTGTTGGTTGGCATAACTATTCTTCCAACTAGATAGTGGATTGCTTTCTTTGTCTCATAGGACCTTTTCTAGTGTGTGCTTGGTCTTCAACGTTAGAAAAATACTTACTGTGTCATTGATCTTCTCACACATTGGAAGATCAAGAGTCCCGTCGGTCACGAAGGCTTCAGGGCATATCGTCGGTTACATTGGATCCACCACTGCCACCGTTACAGAAAAGACTTGACTAGCCAGGGTCATTTGAGGCGACCAGGCTGCAGGAAATTGTGCCCGAGCCAGCTCCAAGAGGAGAACACTCGTATCCGGAGGAACCGACTATTTATGACCTTGGAGCGGAATCTCTTGGGATGTATAACCCTATGATCACTGACTTGTCGACACCACTTTTGATACATCTTTCCCCTCCAAGGGTAACACATCACGAGCATCAGATAGTCCTGCAAGAAGCGATGGAATCAAATGATGCTACTTCATCAGGGAGTCCTCACACTCCCTTAACGGCTGCCACCGCTAGGGGCATTCCACCTCCTAACCCACCTTCATCGGTCCAAACCACAATGGTCTCGATCGCATCTACTTCATGCAGCACTCTGATTTCATCTATGATGGTGATCACTGCACCATTCACACAGAGTGCGACGGGTCCTCTGTTTTCATATAGGATGCCTGACTTTGATACAAACTCTTTCCTCACCTACTCCACTCTACAGACCATGGGTCTCGGGGCACGAAGCTCAAAATATCCTCTTCAAGGTTCCATGGGGGGCACCTCAACCCCCTATAACGCCATCCCTTATGGCGCAGGTCAGATACCTCCTCTGTCCCCCTCGCTCGACACTACTCCCCAGCAACCCGTCGGGCCGAACATAAACTTCAGCTTGTTCAGAGCAGGTATTATAGGACCTTCTTCCTACACCACACCGGTGGGTTCAATGTCGTTCTCTTTGTTCGGAGCATTTGGAAATAACGCTTTCTCATCAATTTCCATCCCGGTCGGAGGCAACCTTGGTTTTGGACCACAAAATCCTGTGCAGGGTACTATTCCTACACAGGGGGAAAACACAGGAGTCTTCTCCTCACAAGGACTCTATAATCCATGGTAGGGAGAAGTTCCCTTGTCAGGGATGTTGACCGGGGGAAACCCCTTCCATGGTCAATGGAACCCTGGTCAAGGCTCAGTACCTATGCCCGTCGGATCATCTAGGGGCAACCCTTTCCAAAATCTTTGGGACACGATGCAGGGATTAATCCCTACCCATCCCTCAATGTCCAATTACAGGAATCAACCAATGAATTCCCAACAAACACAATATCCATACGCTGGCCAAGGCCATGGTATTTACCAGAACCCTGGTCAGCAGCATAACTTTTCCTGGCATCCTCATGCCAGTCAAACTCCAGGATCTTTTCTTCCTGTACATAGTCAATAGCCCAAACCACTGTTTCTGGCCTCATTACATTGGCCAAACTTGTCAATATTGTTAAACGACCCAATCTATCACAATCTGTGTTGGCCCCCCATGCCGACGAAGTTTCCCTCGGACATTTCGAAGTTCGAAGGTAAGCATAACGAATATCCGATCGATCACATGACCACGTTTCACCTATGGTGCTCGTCAAACTCACTGCGAGACGACTCCATTTAGTTGCGTCTATTTCAATGCACCCTCATTGAGAGTGTCATGAAATGGTACATCGAGCTCGACCACTCAAGATACTCTTTCTTTAGTGATTTGGAAATGGTTTTTCTGAACCATTTCCAATTACCTGTGAGATATGATGCCGACACTGAATTGTTGGCCAACTTTGAGAAAACAAAGGCCAATCATATCTCAGATCACATCCAAGAATGGCAGCATTAGAAGAGTTTGATAAAAGTATCAGTCCCACCATCTTTCTTGTTGGAGTGGTTCTTGAATTCTTTGGTACCCCAGTTATCCAAGGACATTGCAACGTTGGGAGTCTTTTCCAAGGAAGAAGCGATAATGAGAGCTCAATAGCTTGAACTGATATACTCTCGGTCTGGTTTACTTTACGAAGTTTTGATAGATGCACCACGGTATATCCTTGACAATGCCAGACATAAGTTTGGACCACATGCTGATGGCATAGTTGGTTTAGCACAAGCAAAGCCCATTGATCAGCTATCGAGTCAATTGCAACAATTGTCGATATAGTAGACAGTGGCCAACCAAACCTCTAGTTCGGCTGCTCCCCCTATTGAAACGTCATATGTACACAGTGTGCAATCGACAAACCCGAAGACCAACCAACATCCTAATAAAAAGAAAAAACAATGAAATAGGAAGGGTAAAGGGGATAAGAAACCCACCAACAATGCTGGTGGGGGTAACACAGAGAAAAGGAAGTTGAAGTATCCGTGTAACCTTTGCATGGAGGACCATCTGACTTACGTGTGCCCTAAGCTTGCGGAGGCCGAGAAGTTATTGGCGCAATAACAACCTACTGTGTTAACGAAACCATTTCCACATGGGAAAAATTTGACTCAAGCCTCTTCGAGTGTGGATGGGGGAAGTTAGGGACCCCCTCCATCTTCTAGTAATCCCTCGGTCATGAATGTTTATATGATGAAAGGTGACACTTAAATAGAAACTAGGGCACATGATTGCAGAATGACAGAAACTGTTGAAAAGGGTAAGGAAGTTGTAAACCCATCTGTTCCTCTCTAGATTGAGAAGACGATGGGAGAAACAATGACACACATCTCGAAAGGGGCGTTCAATAAATATTCACATAATTACTCTATGGTGGAGTATTTGTCACAAACCCCTTGCGTGATGTTTTCCTTGGAGGTCCTCCAAAGCTACCCTTCACAGAGAAAGGATCTGTTAGTTTCATTAGGATTTGTTGAGACCTATAATCTGGGAATGATCATGCTTGATACGACCGAATTGAAACCTTGTCTCCCATACCACGTTGCGTTTTAGATAGTAGTGGCTCACCCCATGAAATATTTTACTCAAAATATTTTATGCACGGTGGTTGATGAGGGTGCCTCGACATGCGTGATGTCCTTGGCGTGTTGGAAGGCCATTGGCCAACCTGTTTTGTCTTCGTCACCTACTCTGCTTACTACTTTCGATGGTCGTTTTTTCATACCACATGGAATCATTCCTTCTTTCCCCGTGCAGTTGAGAGGGAAGACCATGTGTGTCGATTTTGAAGTGGTCGATGCACCTCTCGACTACAACTTTTTGTTAGGAAGGAGTTGGACCTATGCAATGCATGCAGTGGTTGCCACAATTATTTGGGTCTTGTTGTTCCCACACGAGGGTCGATTCGTAACCATTGATCAGTTGTCCTTCTCCTGGCCTGACCTTTCATCAAGGGCATCCATAGTCTTGATTATTGATAACCCTCATCTCGATGTCGTCAATGTGGGGGTTGGTTTATGCCCACATTTGATGGGTACTTTCTATAACCCGCTTCCTTCTGGCGATGTCAAGATGATATCAGTTGTCCCTGACCAACCTAGGGCTGAAATATTTCAAGTGTCGTCATTCCGTATGAATTACTTTACTGATCTGTGGACTCTTCCTTCCCCATCAGACTCAATGGAAGGGGCAGGGCATCCTGGCATGGCCATGCCCTTGTCTATGATAGAAGTTTCATACAGTATTTTCCAGCAAGCTTCGGTCGACCCCGATCCGACTCCCGCACAGGAGTTAGATCCAGTTTTCAAGCCTATTTGGGCTCAAATTTCCCTTGCCACTACTGATTCTTTAGAATTGGTCTTGCCCTCTGATGAGGTGATTTTAGAGGCATTGACTGGTCTGGACAGATCCTGGGATGATCTCAATCACATATCTTATTTCCTCCCAGCGTTAGGAAGAATAGAGGCAGGAGAATTTGTGTTGACTATGACTGGAGATAGGTCTTGTCCTGTTAATCCTCTGGCTACACACGTATTTTATGCCAAGGGTAATATGGAAATTATCACTAAAAAAATACCTATTGACATCTCCAAAACCCCTAGCATCATGGAGAATGTCTTTGTCGAAGCAGACTGCTCCCCTGAGGAGATTCGGATCTATATAGATTTATTTAAGGAATTTTGTGACGTTTTTTCCTGGTCTTACGAGGAAATGCCAGGCATTGATCCAAGAATCATTGAACATGAAATAATGACTTATCCTGATGCCAAGAAGGTCCGACAGAAGCTTCGTCCGGTGAATCATTGGAAAGCAGCAGTTAATAAGGTTGAAGTAGAGAAACTTATCAAAGTCAGTTTCATCTACCCCATTCAGTTGACTCAATGGGTGTCAAATCCTGTTTCGGTCAACAAAAACCAGGGAACAATTCGCGTATGTATGGACTTCCATGATTTGAAAAAGGCTTGTCCAAAGGATCATTTCCCCACCCCATTCATTGACCATATTTTCGATGAATGTGCAGGTTGTGAGGTCGTTTCGTTCATGGATGGTTTTTCGGGATACAATCAAATACAGATTAAGCCCGAAGACCAGCATAAAACATCTTTTATCTATCCATGGGGTACATTTTCTTATCGGAAGATGCCTTTTGGCCTCAAGAATACCGGAGCCACTTTTCTGAGGGCCATGTATTTTTCTTTCCATGACCTAAGACACATAGTCGAGGCTTATCTCGATGATTTAGCATCACGATCTCATAAGAGAGATGATCATCTCGCACACCTACGAATAATATTTGAATGATGTCACTACTATCGGATTTGCTTGAATCAAAACAAGTGCAGTTTCTGTGTGACATCGGGTCGTCTGCTAGGTTTCATAGTTTTGAAAACATGGATCATGGTAGATCCTGTAAAGGTTGAGGCGATAGTTTAGTTGCCTCCCCCATGCACAGTCCCTCAGATTCAAAGCCTACAGGGTAAAGCAAACTTTCTTCGGTGTTTTATCGCAAACTATCCCGAGATCACTAAAGGGTTCATGTGTTTACTGAAGAATGGAGTCCCTTTCCATTGGGACGAAGTCGCTCAATGCTCTTTCGAAGCATTGAAACACACCCTCACATCTGCCCCTCTGCTTCGACCTCCCAATTATAATAAATACTTCTTATTGTACTTGGCCACCACAGAGTCGACCATCGGTATGGTCTTGGTTCAATAGGATGATCTTCTCGAAGAGCACATGATTTATTACCTGATTCGAGGCTTGGTTGGACCAGAACTCAACTACTCCCATGTTGAGAAGCTTTTGTTGGGAACAGTGCATGATGTCCAGCGGTTCCCTCATTATATCCTGCTTCGTAAGACCACCATCGTTGTTGTTGTGAATCCATTTCAGTATTTGTTGACACGACGCGTCATCAGCAGAAAGATCAGTAGATGGATCATTATCCTCCAATAATTTGACTTGGATTTTGTTTCCGCAAAATCCAAAACGTCGTTGGTATTTGCGGAACTTATCTCGGAACTTCTGGTCGAATCAAGTGATGTTACACCCGAAGAATCACCGATTAAAGGAGATATTTTTCTGATTTCATGTTCGGACCCCTGGTATAGAGATATACTAGTCTATCTCTATAATTTTAAGTGCCCCGCCTCTACTTCTCGTGATGAGCGTCGATGCATACACCATCAGGAAAAAAATTATCTCATACTCAATGACACTTTGTATCATCGAGGTGTAGATTGCATACTTCGTCGGTGCCTCATTCATGAATAAGAAGAACTCATTCTTAATGACTGCTGCACTGGAGCATGTGGTGGTCATTTTTCTGGGTTAGCAACAACCCAAAAGATTCTACGATCAGGTTACTTTTGGCCGATGTTGATCAAATATTGTGTTGAATCGGTCAAGAAGTGCCACCCGTGTCAGATCTTCTCTCGGAAGATGAGGGCACACCCCAGTCCCATGTTTCCCGTCATTACTTTTGGTCCCTTCAGCAAATGGGGGATTGATTTCACTACATGCCACCCAGTTTCATCCAGGGGGCATCGTTATATCATCGTAGCGGTAGACTACTTCAGAAAGTGGGTCGAGGCTATGCCAACATTCAATAATGATGGAGAGACAACAACTCTCTTTATTTTCAATCAGAAAATAGAAAGGTTTGGCATCCTGAATGAGATTGTCACTAACCATGTCAGTCACTTTTAGAACAAAATGATGTTTGAGTTAACGTCAAATATTCGGTTGAGGCAAGAAAATTCATCACCCTACTACCCACAAGAGAATGGTCAGGTGGAAGTTGTGAATAAGTCTCTCAAGACTATTCTGCAACGAATGATCAATTCTACCAAGTCAAATTGGCATTTGATGTTTTACTTGGCATTGTAGGCCTACCGAATGTCTGTAAAGACTGCCACCAGTTTCTCACATTTTCAACTCGTTTACGGGCTGGAAGCAGTATTTCCAATAGAATGCCAGATCCCATCTCTAAATTTGGAAGTACAGTTATTGTCAGACACTTCATCGCTTGAGGAATGCTTATTATATCTCGAGTAGCTCTATGAGCAACGCCATGATGCAGCCTTGGCTAATGAGGCTCACAAGAAACGATTCAAGTGTTAGTATGATTGGTCCGTTCGTCCTCGGATTTTCTCCAAAGGCGACCTTGTCCTATTCTACAACCAAGATAAGGATCCCCTAGGGGCAGGCAAGTTCAAACCCATGTGGTTCGGACCTTTCATCGTGAAGGACGTACTAAAGAAGGGCGCATATTGTCTAGTTGATTTTGAGGGAAATGCTTTAGCGGAGCCTAGAAATGGGCTCTACCTCGAGAAGTATTACTCGTAGGTGGGTCGTCTTGGGTGACTTTTTGTACATATGTATAGTTCTTATACAGTTAGTTTTTTGTCTTTTTGTTTTATGGACGTGTCGTTATTTATGTTGTCTTTTTCACTGTGGCAAATGTCAATTGAATTAGAGGTGTTTGTTGGGTTCGCGGACAGTGCTAGCCAACACACTCGGAGGCTTTCTTCCGTAGCTTGGATGATCTTCACACCTTAGGGCCAGTTGCTATCTTCTGGAGGTATCTGTTTATATGATGACACAAACAATGTCGTCGAGTACAACACAGTGATGAAGTTGCTTCGTGATGCTTTGTAGCATGGTATCTCTCACCTCCAGGTCTACTTAGATGCACAGTTGGTTGTGTCCCAATCAAATGGGGTTTACCACTTTTATGATCCTACTTTACACTAGTGATTCCTTAGAGTACGTCTCTTAGAATGTTGCTTTGATTACATTACGTATATTCATGTTCCTAGGAGATTAAATCAAATGACAGATACTCTAGCTAATCAAGTATTAGATTGGCATATTGCACACACATAAAAAGAAGCACACACATACACATGTACATACATTTGTAAAAAATGTTATCCATAAGACATAAAAGATGTAAATACGCATATATATATATATCAAAATTATCAGAGTACATAGGTGGGCATGAATGCCTCAAAAGTATAAATCTAGTATACACCACGGGGCTTATGCCCTCAAAAATATACAAAGAGTGCCCTCAGCATGTAAGTGGTCCATCCTAAGCTAAGCACGGGGCATGTTGGCCCTTCCATAGTGAACAAGGATGTTCGCCAAATGTCGGAAGAGTTGGACCCAGGTCCATGGAACCCCAACTACGTGAGGCTACATCGATGGTGGGAGATCCTCGATCTCGGCCATGGGGACTGCACGAGTGAGCATGGTGAGGTTTCGCTCCACCCATCTCAAATCTCTCTCAGCTTATCCGGCTGGAGGTTCCCCTACTGCTGCAGCTGCTAGTCTGGCAGCTGCAGCTGGTGTTGCCTCTGGTCGAGGACGCCACCTGGTCCTCTAGAAATCCATTGAACGCATTGGTCCCACATCTGTACATAACAGATACATAGTTTCCAGGTACTATGATTCACATAAAAATTATATATATATATATATAAATTAAAAATAAAATAAATTTAAAAACAAACGTACCTATCTCTCCTCGCTCTTCCCCAGGAGGTACGGGCACATCCAGATCCATGGAAAAGTTGATCCCAGCATAGGAGTAGTCCTTTATTTTCATAATCTACCATGCCCACCATTCAAAGAATATATTGTCGAGGGACTCTATGGTCCTTCCTCCCCCCTGTCGCGGAAACAATGTCGCCCACCTACACACTACTGGGAAGGAGGCCACATGCCCCCATACTATCTCTCGTGAACTTATGTTGGGTACCCTCTCGAAGAAGAACGAGCATAAAATGGTACCAAACCCGAAGTTTTTGTTACTTCACCCATGACACTCTGTAGTTTGTCTCTTCATGCAGTCAAGCATAGTCGTGCTCGAGTCAAACACTCGTGCTTTTAAGAATTGAACCGCACAATACATGTGCACCCAGGAGGCCTGATGTAAGTCCGTGGATCTAGTGATCCTCCCAATAAGTAAAACTATCACTTTTAGTGATAGGTTGGTGATCTTGTGGATTAGCACCTGAGAACATACTTTCTCAGTGTCGGCCTCGCAATGTAGTCCAATCAGCTCAGCAATGTTATGAGGCCCTGGGGGAAAAGAATGCAAGTTGATTGGTTCTCCTCTCCTCGAGAGGCCAATCAGAAAGTAAATGTCCTCAGTCATTGGAGTCAATGACTACCCCTCAAGCATAAATGCCTCTACGTCGGGGTGCCAATAGTCCACCAAGGAATTCAAAATCCTAGGATGTGCCCTCATGAGTGGGCACCGGAAGAACTTCCATAACCCGCATTGTTTCAAAGCGACGATAGCAACAAGGTCCTCTTCGACCAAAATATCAATGTGTTGGTTATGGAACTTGATTATCTTCCTGATTTAGAGGTCCTTTCTTTCAGTCGTGTTTATACCCCATGAATACTTTACACCCTACAAGTATGTACACTCTTCCATGCGGGGGATTGTAGAGGGGGGTACCCCCTCTGTGGGGTCCGGGAGCAAGCGGGCCCTCGAAGGAAAAATTGCCTTGTAAATTTATATTGTAATTTCATTGTAAATCTGGACCGTTCATTATATGGTCGCAGATCTAACGGTAGAAATTGTGTTAGGGTTTTTTTACCTAGAAGGAAACCCTCTGTTATGAGGGAAATGTATTGCGGCTATGCATTATGGCAAGTATTGTATTCTGAGAGAGGAGATTGTGAGAGAAAGAAGAGGAAGTTACAACAGGTTTTTCTATAGGTTGTATCCCTTCATTTGCTGGATAATAATAAAGGAAGGACCTGGCAATTTCTTTGGTGGACGTAGCCCACACTAGGTGAACCACGTAAATCTATGTCTCTCTTGTATTGTGTATCTTCTGTGTTTTGTTTCCGCATTTATTTTATTTTATTGCTCCGCGGTCCTGTTTTTGTAACACAATGTCTTCATGCTCCCTCTCTCTCTAGTGGACATACATCCTGTCAAATGACAAGTTCAAAGGGAGGGTTAACTCTTGTTTTTCATTTTTTTTTATGTTATTTAGGGTGTACGTGGGTTTTCTTAGACATAGTCACGTATGCACACGGGCATATTGTTTTATGCCTACGGGCATACGCGGGCCATCCTTGGAAATCCCACATACACGTAGGACCTCCCTTTTTTAGGAGGGTGTGCCCCCCAAAAAAACTAAAATAAATTCATAAGGGAAGTATGGAAATGCAAGAGAGGTTGATTTTTACTTACTTTGTCCGAGTGGAAGTTCGTTTCTTCCTCTGAAGATCCCAGAATCAACTTTTGTAGCAAAGGGGTCTTTTAGATTTTTGGTTAATTCTCAATTTGCAATGGTGAAAATGAGTTGTCAGCTTTTATTTATAGACTTTTTTAGCCTTTTTTGCCACCTTTTGAACCCTTTTGTCGTTTTTTCTGGCTTGAAAATCATCTAGTATGGTTCTTGAGTTTCTCATTGGATGTTATGATACACTTCACTTTTGGTTTGGAAAATGTTTTGGAGATGGGTCACTTTTAAAGGTCCTTTGGTAAAAGTCATTTTTTCCAACTTTTTGCATTTAAGTTAGGATTCCACCTCCACTTTCTACATCTCGTTGTCTTTTTCTCTTTGCCATAGGGTCGATCCCACCGAACTACGGTACAAAACCATCATTTCTGATTTAGAAGTGTCATGGTAAAGTGGTAGAGCCTACCTTTACATGGATTCCCTAAGTAGATCCTAGTTTCATTTTGGCGTCCTTGCCGTCGTTAATGACTTTAGGCTCGGGACTCCTTGTTAGTCCTGTCTTGATTACAAGATTGAGCCTCATATGTCTGATGTGTCATCACTCTTAGCCTCACCCTTAGGACTCCCAGAAAAAGAGTCTTCTTTTAAGCCCTTTTGAGACTCTTTAAACATGAAAAGATTGTCGAACGATCTTGTTGTCCTTCACGCTTGCCAAACTAAAATTTGAAGGCACGTATGTCTGGCAGTAGTTTACCCCTTTTTCGATCTGGATGGTCAATTGTACGAATAAAGGTATACTCTAGGAACTTCGGTTCGCTAGAAGAGTATTCTCAGGTATAATTTTAACCCTTTTTCAGGCCCGAGGGACTAAATTTACGAAAAAGGAACCCCCACGGAGTCCATAGTGAAGCTCTTTTCAGACTCCTTAAAATTGAAAAGATTGTCAAGTGACTTTGTTCCTTCACACTCATTAAATTGGTCCAGAAGAACATCCTATACGGAGTCCATAGTTAATCTCTTTTCATACTCCTTAAAATTGAAAAGATTGCCTAGTGACCTTGTTTCTTCACACTCGTTAAACTGGTCTAGAAGAACACACTATATTGAGTCCATAGTTAATCTCTTTTTAGACTCCTTAAAATTGAGAAGATTGTCGAGTGATATTGTCTGTGTCACACTCATTAAAATGGTTCTGAATAGACGTCTTTTCGGTGCTAGTTTACCCCTTTTTCGAACCGACTAGACTACCTTCAAAAAAGGTACCCTAGCGGAGTCTTCTTTTACGTTTTTTCAGACTCCCTAAATGCGAAAAAACACTGAGCTTACCTTCTCTAGGCTCATGAAAAATACATTGAAGGGGGCTTCATCATGTCTTTCTAATCGCATTTGCATCTTTGCGTCTTTGTTCTAATGCCGACTACATGTGGCTCTCAAATGAACCTTTGAAGCATGCCTTATACACAAGCCTTATAGCACTTTCCTCTCCGACTTGACACCTTGACCCATGGAGGAATTTTCCCCGAGTGTCCTTTCCCTGCACATGTCTCCTTGTTATGAGCATTATTATGTTCCTTGCGCTTGGAACTAGTATGCTTGCGAAACTCATTCCTCCTTTGTAACGTAGCATTCTTTTATTCTTTTTCAATCTCTTTAAAAATATTGAAAAAGACAAAAAAATCAAAAATACCCCAAAAAGAGGACGAGAAATGTATTTTCTTTTTATGGCAGCACAATGAATCACCCTTGTACAAATCACATCCTTCTATTTGTTCGTCAAGATTTGGGATTTAATATGACCTTAGGAAGTTGTTCTCTCTACATAGAGTTGTGTCCTCCTCTGTTTGGTTATCCTTCCAAACACATGGAGAGTTTGCATTGCCTCCTGCATCGTATACTTATGTCAATGTCATGTTGTCTGAGTCTGATCATCTACCATGATCTTGTCCAAGGGAATTTTTACCCAACTTGAGTCAGCCTTTCTACAGTTTGTCTCTTTCCCTCATGCCCGACCATCCTGAAATTCCAATCAAGTCCTTGTTCGAAATCAATGAAGTTCTTTGCCTGATCACCGAGATTCTCTTGTTTGTTCCCCGATGAGTCGTCGAAGACCTTTGGGTAGTGAATTCGTATACTCACATTACACTCCTACCTGAGTTTTGAAGATATTGAATTTGTTGCTCGAGCTCTAAAGGCCTCATCTCCAGCCATCAGGCGTCATTGGCTTCTTGAAGATGGATACTATACATGTATCTCTTTGATTTTGAGATGTAGATCCATTGTGTATTTCTTGCGGCTACACTTTATATATTTATATGACATGGATATGCAGTGTATTTGATTGAAAGCCGTGATTTATTTCATCCTGAGCATGGGTATGCTTGCCTCAGTGAGACAATTGTTATTTTTTCAGATGGCACCTCCTGAATTTTGGTCCCAGGCTCAATCGCTTTATACGTTGGTGAATATTTTGTAATGTATTTCGTCCATCGGATTCTCTTCTGACCTCACACATTAGGGGGAATTTGTTATAACCCTAAATTTCTCCATACAAGCATACCTGGCATTTGGCCCTCTTACTTGTTATTTTTGACAAGCCATCACTAAGCAACTCTTCTTAAAAACATTATTTTTGAAGATGTGCGTGCCCTGCACCACTACTTCTTGCATACACACACCTACTGCACCACTACAGGTCACGTACGTATGTTATTTGCACCATTATAGCCCGCGTATACCCAGAAAAGTTGCAAAAATTTAAAAGTTGCAAGGAATTCGTTGAGATTACAGGCTATTGGGTAGTTTCCCAACTGATCCACCGCCTATAGCCCATCACCCAACCGAATAACCATCCTTTTGTCATATAAAAGGAGGTTTTGGGGTCTCATTCATAATGGAAGCATAAGAACAGTGAAACTCTGCCCGTTTCACATCCCCTCCTTGCCCCAAATAATTGCAGCCACCTTGTGAGATTTGCATCAGAATTTCTCATTCTTGCCTTTTTCCTCCATAATAAGCCTATGCCATTTCCTTAGAATAAGTGTGAGAGGAGAAAGATACGTGGAAGCGCAATTGGAGCTTGGTGAAGAGGAGCCTGGACTAGGTTCGTGGAGCAGTCATCGACCTTTTTTGTAAGTAAACATTGTGATATCAATAAAAGAAATACTTTTCATGTCCTGAAATATGGTGTGTCAAATGTTTGTATTTAATTTATGCGAGAGGATCGACACCGGGTGTAGAGTAAAAGGTAAATTTACCTGATTTTTTCACTTTGTCTTTCATATATGAATGTGGGATATGTTCGCGGTAGTTATAAAGGTAGGATACTTTTAGACGGTTAGATCTGCCTAAATGTTGAACCCTAGTGTAGTCCATAGGGGGGTTTTCCCGCTATAACAATCATGGGGCTGATATAGGTTTGGGATAATAAATATTTTTCACCAGGTGTGTAAATAGATATCTTGGAGGTGTTTCTCCACTTTCTGCGAGCGTCCATAACCCTGATGGAGTCACCATGATGTCACAAACCTTTCTCCACTTCTAGTGAGCATCCATATCCCCATCAGCGATATCTGCATGTCCCCTAGTCTATTCAATCTTTCCTTTCCATTCCTTCCCGGTTTAATTAGTGCATGTTTAGCATTCAGTGGATGGGGAAAGTGATGGCCTTTTAGCTTGATAGGGGATGACTTCCATATTTTGAGAATTATTTGAATATTTGTTTCACCTGGCTACATAAAGATGTCCCTTTTGGCTTTCAACCTTTATACTTTGACACTTCACCCTTCACGTGAGTAGTTACTTAGTGTGTGAATGCTTCCCCCATTACATAGGATATGCTTGTCATATAATATGAAAGAATGAACATTGATTAACCACTATATTCAGTCATGGTTAAATTGTTTTCACAATATTTTTGAACAATCCTGATTCATATTCAAACATAGACTAGTATTTATGATTAGGATATAAGAAAGAGATGCAAGTTGATTCTTCCCCATTTCCAGTGCGAAGTTGTTGTCTGTGCGAGGACAAAAAGAGATGAGAGGTTTGCATGTCATTAGATACAAATAGGAATTATGAAATGAAAAGAAATATCTTTAAAGGAAAAGATGATGAGGAAAGAAAGAGAAGAGGAGACTTATTCAGGATTATAGATGAACCTGGCCCAAGACCCTGCTGCAATATGAAAAATGAAGTTTGGCTAAATGATGACCAAAGGCATGTAGTTAGAAAAGAACATAAATTGTAAAAGAGATGATGTATGTGAGTGTTTCTAGTAGCTTTAAGTATGTCGATGCATTCCAACCAGCCATAAGTTTTCATCCTCTTAATAACACTAATCTGTGGGAAATATTATAAACGTGTTATTTCATTCAGATGAGATTTGGTGCTAGAGCTAACTGAGAATGGAATTCTTCATCCATATTTTTGTTAATGTTTATGCCATTATTATAGTTCTTTGCATTTCATTAGATAAGAGCATAATAAGAACAGGATCACTGAGAAATACACATTCACAAGAGACACAGCATTTATCCTG
Organism: Picea engelmannii; assembly: GCA_009831015.1. Lineage (NCBI taxonomy): Eukaryota > Viridiplantae > Streptophyta > Pinopsida > Pinales > Pinaceae > Picea > Picea engelmannii. The sequence continues at coordinate 2,191,603 of ML776964.1, forward strand.
GGAAACCCTCTAGGGGAAGAAAACCCAGCAAAAACTTCCTTATCATAAATAGCTTATACAATGTTCAAGAGATAACTCAAACCAATACAGATAGTCCTCCCCAAGAGATGTGCCACTCTTCTTCTCCTCTCTCTAACTAGTAATTTCAACTTGCCTCATAAGATAATGAGCAAGTGAGTTGTGTGTTAAAAGTGAGGCACTAGCCTCTTATTTATATCAAACTGGCACGTGTGAAAGGTCACAATCTGGCAGGGCCGATCTCTCACTCTGGGTGGGTAAACCCACCTTTAATTAGTTATGGGTCTTCCATTATAACTGTTGGGGCCGACTTCTTATTTTGCACTTTGTAATTATCCGATGACCAATCCGCAAAAGGGGATTTGGTCCTTGTACAATTACCGACATGATTAATCCTCAATGGGGATTAATCTAATAACAACAATAATAATAATGACATGATTAATCCACAATGGGGATTTAATCCAATAATAAAATAATAATAAGAATGCTCTTCACAGTTACATTATTTCAACACTCCCCCTTAACAAGAAGGATATTCTTCATCAACATCAAGCGAGAGAGGTCTGCATCATCAGTGGCATCTGGAGGATAGTATTGTCAATATCATCTTGAACCATTGTCTAGCACATTTACGAGTCATCGGAAGTTTTCTTCATTAACAGCATCATCATTCTCTAAAGAATGATATCATCATCTGCATCAAATATGTATCAGTAAAAATGATACCTCATCACAACACTAGGTTGGCACATCACAGTACTACACTATCTCAATGTCACAATGGTTAAGCTGGTAGCTCAGTGTCAGTCACATCTTGCTTTATGTCTAACAACTAGGTCAGAAGCAATTAATATCATCATCTCGCTTTATGTCTAACAACTAGGTCAGAAGCGAGGAATCACAGCGTCATGCTTTACGTCTAACAACTAGGTCAGAAGCATGACTCACCTTGCTTTACGTCTAACAACTAGGTCAGAAGCATGACTCATCTTGCTTTACATCTAACAACGAGGTCAAAAGCAAGGAACACATCAACATCTCTCTTTACGTCTAACAACGAGGTCAGAAGAGAGGAATCACAACGTCATGCTTTATGTCTAACAACTAGGTCAGAAGCATGACTCATCTTTCTTTACGTCTAACAACGAGGTCAGAAGCAAGGAATCAACGACGTTATGCTTTACGTCTAACAACTAGGTCAGAAGCATAACTCATCTTTCTTTACGTCTAACAACGAGGTCAGAAGCAAGGATCACACAACATCATGCTTTACGTCTAACAGCGAGGTCAGAAGCATGACTCATCTTGCTTTACATCTAACAACGAGGTCAGAAGCAAGGATCACACGGCGTTATGCTTTATGTCTAACAACTAGGTCAGAAGCATAACTCATCTTGCTTTACGTCTAACAACTAGGTCAGAAGCAAGGATCACACAACATCATGCTTTACGTCTAACAACGAGGTCAGAAGCATGACTCATCTTGCTTTATGTCTAATAGCGAGGTCAAAAGAAAGGAATACATCTACTCTTCCTTTCAGGGAAGGTCCTTTCGGACAATACCAAGATTATCTCGAAAGTGTTCAAACTTTACACGAGATAGAGGCTTAGTCATCACATCAGCAACATGTTCATCTGTGCTAATGTACTGGAGCTTCAAGGCTCCTCTCTGTACCATGTCGTGGATGAAATGATAGTGGATCTCTATGTGCTTTGACCTATCATGGAACACAAGATTCTCTGTCATTTTAATGCAGCTTTGATTGTCACATAGGATCGCGGTTGCTCTCATCTCCAAATCAAATAAGCCTGTCAGCAACTTTCGAAGCCATATAGCTTCGCAACTAGCAGAACATGCGGTAATGTACTCTTCTTCCGCCGTGCTGAGAGAAATACTGGATTTCTTCCTACTCTGCCACGAGATCATAGTTGATCCCAAACTGAAACAGCATCTGGAAGTGCTTTTTCTATCAGCAACGCTTCCTGCCCAATCTGCATCAGTATATCCACTCAGTGTGAAGTCATGATCTCCATCATAGCTGAGACCATAATCCATTGTACCTTTAAGGTACC
>ML776964.1:2197587-2225645 GCA_009831015.1 Picea engelmannii
TCAAGAGATAACTCAAACCAATACAGATAGTCCTCCCCAAGAGATGCACCACTCTTCTTCTCCTCTCTCTAACTGGTAATTGCAACTTGCCTCATAAGATAATGAGCAAGTGAGTTGTGTGTTAGAAGTGAGGTGCTAGCCTCTTATTTATATCAAACCGGCACGTGTGAAAGGTCACAATCTGGCAGGGCTGACCTCTCACTCTGGGTGGGTAAACCCACCTTTAATTAATTCTGGTTCTTCCATTATAACTGTTAGGGCCGACTTCTTATTCTGCACTTTGTAATTATCCGATGACCAATCCGCAAAAGGGGATTTGGTCCTTATACAATTACCGACATGACTAATCCTCAATGGGGATTAATCTAATAACAACAATAATAATAATGACATGATTAATCCACAATGGGGATTTAATCCAATAATAAAATAATAATAAGAATGCTCTTCGCAGTTACATTATTTCAACAATTTTATGAAATCTTCCAGTTTTTCTTTCCAACCTTGTGCTTCAATAAATAGGGCCTTGATATGTTTTGTTCTGGATATGCAGGAGCTTCACTTTCTATTTATTCCATCTCCAAAACTTGTGTTACAATGTGACATGCTTAATTGACCATAGTTCTGATTGTGCACTTGTACATGTTTCATGATCAATTCAAATTCTTTGAAGACACATGTCTTCCTCACACCCTGTCTTTATTTTTAGTTGGGTAAAAATTTCTATGATTAGAGTCACTTTGATTGCTTGAAATCAAACCATGAGTATCACCTATTTGTAAATATTTATTTTGGGAAACAAATCATCATAGATTCTACCCTAAATAAGTGTGTTTGAGAGCTATTTGATTGATCAGTATACCTGTTGTCAATATCATTGTGATTGAATCATCAGATGGATACTGAAACTTGATACCTTGTTCATCGAGGTGTATGCTAGGTGTGAAGTAGGTTACTACTTTCCCCAATAATTGAAAACATATTTTAATACCGACAGAGGATAAATGCACCAAAGTCTTAAGCACATCCTCTTTCACAAAGTTACAATCACTTCAATGATTATGCTAAATAGACACGATCCTGAGAAAGGTTGTGAACAGTCGATGCGATTCCTTCAATCCCGTTTCAATCTAGGCCAAGCTATAAAGTATTCTTCCATAGATATTCTTTCATCATTTTGGGGTGATTGGTTGTCCAACTATCAACGTCAAAGCGAATGTTGTTGAAACAAGTGAATCCTGCAGTTGAACTTAACAAAGAATTCTTTCACATGGTTTCCTCATGAAGATGGATGAAAACCAAGGTTGAGCCAAGATTTTATCAAACAAAAATTAAAATCATTGAACAAAAAGAAGAAATATCTAATGAAAATAAAATTAAACTAAAGAAAAACTTCAGGAACTGCAAACTAGACTAATCACAATTGATGGCCCTTATTGAATAAACCAAGATAAAACCAAACCTATGCTATACAAATTAAAATGAAAGAGAGCATCTAAAATATGCAGTCAGAAAGGAACAAATATAACTATGTCAGTGAAAGCATAGGAAGGCTAAGTGAGAGCATAGTGCTAGTGTAGCCAATCAAGTAACTCCAAACATGCAACTACATGTTCATTGAAAGCCAATGGTAGAGAATGGAACAACAAGGGATGAAAGAGAGGAATGATTGACTCAAGAAAATATCCACCCATCAAGTTGAATTTGATGGCATTATGATTGATCATATAGGTATACATGTAGGATTCCTCCAACTAAGACACAATTCCATCGAAGAATTTGCAATGATCGCTATATGACCATTGGAAAAAAATTGAAAGCGAGTGACATACCTTATGAGACTCACAAACAAAATGTGTGTTCAGTGTACCTTGTGAAGGAGTCTCGAAGTTGGTGGCATTGTTCATTCCAGGGATCAAAGTAAGACAATGAGCACCAGAAATAACCATCGATTGAAGTTGGAGTGCCTCATTATTGATGTAAATTTAATTGGGTCTAAATTTCACATACTCTACATGATGGGAGGAGAGATGATAGATGATTGTTCAAGAGAAAAATTGAGCAAAATATGACTCCAAATCTTCTCCTATGACATCAATGAAATCACGTGAAGAGTGTTTGAGCATTGAAATAACATCTAAGGATGAGTGATGCACCTTCTCCTCGGGAATAACAAGTGATTCTAGAGAATATTGAGATGATGACATTTCCTGATTCGGCTCAATGTTTCTTTTGTTTTGCATAGTGATGGGCTATTCATTTGTTGTGATTTCTTCATGAGGATCCGCAAAATCATTGTGTTCTTCTTACTTTATATTTTTTGTGATAGGCATTGGTGCATTAAGTTCAGAAATATAAGATTGTATAGGACCAACAAATGATAGGTGGGCACTCACATTCAATTCTGGAACAGAAAGATAGTCATCAAAAACATGGTTATCGAGATTAAATTGTGATTCAACAGGTTCCGGAAATGAAGGACTTAGAACTTCATGCCTCCTAGATGGATCGTCATGAAGAATGATTTATTGATCGATCATAGCTTGGAAATCTTGTTGTTCTGATTTATCATTCAGTGTTCTATTTTAAGAACAACGTACAAGATACACTACATAATAAATAGGTGGGTACTCATGTGAGTGATCAACGTTAAATAAATTTGTATAAAGGGAATGAAAATCTTCATATTCTAAAAATGATGATATTTATTCAATGGGGGATTCGTCATAGACCAAAAAATATTCATGATTTTCTAAAGGGGGGACGATACATGATTCACAATTTGATGCTACAGGGTCTAAGATAACTAATAAGGATTCCCCCATAGCTGCGTCAGAGTGTTGGTTAGAGATTTTGTACCCCTTCTACTTCGTGGTTAGATCTAAATCTTGTGAATGACAGAGGGTTTGATCATTCAAATCACACTCTTCAGAAATAGAAACAAGATATGAAAACCAGTTAAGGATTTGTTCGCCTGAGGGTTTTTCATCTTTAGGATATCTACAATAAATATGCATAACTTTTAGAAATAATTTATCCATAGATTTATTTCTAATCCTACGGATTTATGCAAGTTGATCAAAGAGTTCATTATATACATAATCTCCATGACCAATGATAAACATTTCTATAACGTTTCCAGCTATGAATCAATTTCACTTGCAATGTTCTAAACCAGGTTTTAATTCTAAATGTGAGGATGAATAGTTGGCATGTTTCATTGTCCTGAACATTCTTCATATTTTGTCGAGTGATGTCAAATTGATTAAGGTGCATGAGTGCAGAGACATGTCCTTCACCATGGAACTTTGAGTTTGACAAGAGATTGATTGTCTTGAGTGAGATGCCCCTGGTTGGTCACCGAAGAATCAAAGGGTTATCCCATACAAAGCTATGAAGAGGATCCATGGGATGGTTAAAATTTAAGTGAAATGACTCCACATGGGTAGTCTTGTCATCCTTTCCTCCTTCTAGCACCATTTCTATTGACTGGTGCAAAATCTCCATTTGTCAACAGAAGGGGTTACCCTCGATAAGAAGTCCCAATTAGACCTCTTAGTGTTTGGAATAGGGAACCCATCTGAATTTTGGCTTGATAACCATTTCTGGTTTTGGTTTTACCAGTTACGGCTCGATCCACTGATGAAGGTGAATGATGGATGGTTATGCAAATGGAAGATGTAGATGAAGACTATGTAATTGCATGAAAGGAATTTAACCTACTTCTAATCTATCATATCCTAGCTAGGAGTGAATTATCATAAATGAATGAGTTGTAATAAAATTAAACCCTGCTTAAAACCCCAATTAGATAGATGTCATGAAGGTGCAAAGGAAAAACATGCATGCAAATACATAACCACAAAATTCTAGAACATATCTCTGCATACATCAACAACTCATGTGCTCAGGGCAATAACATAAGAAAGAATAAAAAAAATTGCAAGAGCCACACAGATTGCATGCGAATAGTCTATTTGTAAATGTGTCCTTACAACCCATGTGAACAACATACATTCTGCTTGAAATAGTTCACAACAAAGCAACAACACATGCAAGTTTTCCTCTCTATCAAAAGTTGGCCCTAAAGGATTCTCAATATTAACAATTTTAGGAACAGGGCATGCAAGCTCCAAGGAAAGCTCCTAAATTTTAGTTGACACTGTCCTCCCAAAATATTTCAGAAATATACAATGTTTGAAAAGCCAAAAAAAATCCATTTACTTGGATCTCATTCCCGTATTTATTAAATTTAGATGTGACTCTTGGCCTTCCACCTTCCCTATGACCTTTTATTTACCATCGTTTGTTCTTATCCTCTTTGTGATGATGAGGAAACAAAGATATCGATTACATTTTATTTTCTTCTAGCGTTGGTGGGCCATAATGGATTTCAACTATAATGCCTCTCTTACACCGCAATGACTAGTTTGGACATTGGAACATCTTTGTTGTTCAAGTTTGGAAGTTGATCATCATGGAGTTTAGACCTACTCTTCAGCCATTTGACCACATAATTGGGTCGATGAACACTCGTTATCAAGCATATTCATTTCTTAATAATAATTGGGTCGATGAACACTCGTTATCAACTTTGCTTAAGAGTTTTCTTTGTATTAAGGGGCACGCATATTTAAAAGGAAAGGGAAAACGTGGAAAGGGAAACGTAGTCCATGTGCCTTCCCCTCCACATCACATTACTTAATGTATTTCCTTGTTTGTTTAAACACGTTAAACAACCATTTTAATACATCGTTTAAGAACCTTTGTTAGGAGATCTTTTGTCTTTTATTTAAAATTATTATTTAACTATTGTATATTTTTTAAAGATAAGATTTTAAATTTCAATAATTTAAATTTAAATTAAATTAAAGTTATTTAAATTTAACCATGCAAGTTGCATAACATAAACCTTTCAATCTAAGTATTTTTGTATGACTGTGGTTTGAGAGGATTTTAAATATTCATAACTAAATCAAATCAAATTAGTGTATTTCATGTTAATTGGGTGTAATTTGAATGGTTGTTAGAAATTATTGTTATCCTTTCCATAAGAAACCTCTTTACTTAGGATTTTAATAAATTTATAATTCAATAAGATATACGTTAAATTAAATTATTAAAATACACCAAGTTCTAAGTTCATTATTCCTCAATATATTTTGAAATAAATGGATTAGGTGAACTTTGTATTTAAGTTTTTTCAAAAAAAATTGATAAACATAACAATTTGTTTTTCAAAGAATTGATAAACATAACAATTTGTTTTTCAAAGAATTGATAAACATAATAATTTGTTTGGGCTAAACGTACGATGGATGACCATTTGTTTTTTGGCATGCCCCTTACTCTTACGTCACCCAATTTAACATGAAATTTGGCTGTGCAACAATTGGTCATACGTCATACGGACTTAGATCGATTCTAGCATTGACAATATGACCACACGCTGAAGTGAGTTTCTAAATTCCTTGGTAGCTCGGGATTGGATTTCTCGCAAGTCCAAGCTCCAATCAGTCCATTTTGATAGCTGGAAATTTAAAACGATGGAGCTCTCCAAATCCTTTGCCGAAATCAACTTTCAGCATATTCCAAGATTGCAAAATAGAGAGGCGGATGCTCTCTCAAAAAGGGCATTATTGGAGCCAGTGGGCAGACTCTCGGTATTCCATAGAGATGATGGAATAGAGAGTCCTATCACAACTATAAATGTATTTGAATGATTTCACTCCTTAGGTTATGGGTTCATTCGTAGGATCCCATTTATGTTGTTTTATTTTATTTTCTCCTCTCGGCACATACCTGAAAGCTAGTTTTGATCTCGCCTTGTGTGTGGTTATTCAGCACTTCGACAGATGCGGGGGTTATTCACTTTGTAAAAAATTTATACTTTATATAAATTGGAGCAATTTTCACTTGGAAAAAAAAAAGTACATGTTGTTTGATTTTACCTTCTCTTGTTAAGGTCGGTTATTTTTCTTATTTGTGAGTAAAGGCATGGATTATATTTAATTGATTTTATAATAAATTTTATTTATATATTCATTTTTTTAACTAGAAATATTTTTTTTCTTCTTTCCCCAATTCTTTTAATATCTCTGTGCAATTTTAAAGAGACAAGTTATTGTTTAAAATCTTACACATAATGTTTTGCGGAGAAACTTATTGTTTTAAAATTCCAAACTGTTATAGAAAAAATCATAATAACATTTTTTTTTATTGAGAATGCTTAGAGCTAGCCTCTTAGTTTCCTAATCTTTAAATAAAGGTGGATTACCTAAAACCTACTTTTAAAGCAATGATTTTGGTTTCAATCCCTACATTTTTTAAAATTGCAATTTATCAACTTTAAATTGGGATGTGAGAGTCATTTTTAAATCTTTTGATCAGTGTCAGATTTTCAATCTGAACAATGAGATTTCATTGGCCAACAATAAATTTTGATCTCAATCACAAAATTTTAATGTCAAATTCCAAAGAATAATATGTTTGCTTATTATTTTTTATTAAAATGTGTTCATTTATGTAAAATAACAAAAAAATATTGGATATTACTAATTTGAAAGAAAATTTTAATTTTTTTATGAAGTTTTATTAAAATTTTATAACTTTTTATGTAGTCGTTTTTTAAAATTTTAAGAATGTAAAGATTTGGAAGGATGATATTTTATTTTTGCAATTTTTTTTTATGAAGGGTTTACTTAATGTACACTTATCAATTGAAATACAATTATTTTTTTAACTTTTCATTCTTAAAAGATTGGATGATTGTATGTCCTTCCAACTAAAATTAAAACTAACCCTTCAAATTTGATCACTCAAGAGTACATAATCTTTCTCAATTATTTTGGATTTTTCCATTTTAAGATTAAAAATTCACTTTTTTTTTTTAATTTTCTTATTTTAACTGATTTTGAATAATATAAGGAATTACTACTATACTTCATAAATAAATATTGAAATATAATTACATTTATCACTTATAATTTATAATTTGAATGTCAAAATTTATATTTATTTTTTTAAATTTTTTTAATATTTATTATTTTTTCTCCCAACTTATTACTCTCTATAAATTTAGAAAGCTTTTAATAACCATGTTTTCAATATTTTCCATTCTTTTTCTTTTTCAAAAGAAAAAAAAGACTTATATTATAAAATATAATTGTTTTGTTAAAAAAAAAAAAAATTGAAGTTCAGAATTTCACTTCATTTGTTGTTGCATTACAATCAGATAAAACATCATATCTTATCATACCGATAGAGCTATTAAGCTCTTTTATATAGTCTTCAAAAAAATAACTTCTACAACCAATCAAAATTATCAAATCTTTAACCAATAAAACTATGTAGTTAAACTATATCTAATCTATAAAAACATAGTTTAACTCATGTACCATAGTATAACAATATTTTCATTATAAATTTGTAAAATTTTAAATATTTATAACCAAATTTGAGTATTAACATCACCCCTCAAGTTGCCTATATCAATGGATATGAATTTAATGTATATTTTAATCTAAACCATTTAGATGTTATTACGACTATAATTTTGTCCTAGTGGTCAAATTAGTTCACTAAATTTGTGTAACCATAATGAGAGTTTCCAAAAGTTTCCAAAAACCTATTTATTATTTTTTTTTAAATTAATTTTTTTTAGAATTTATAAGAATTTTTATTTTTATTTTTTTATTGGTTTATATGGAAGTGATGAAACTAAATTTCCCTGGTGGTAAGTTATTTTTTTGGTATATTTGTAGAACCTCAAAAATAATTTTAATAAACACATTTTTATATATATTTTTATTGACGAATTTTCAAGTTCACACTGCACACTCAATGTAATTGAGTTCATGTGCAGTCGAGGTTGCATAGCAATGTAGTCTAGGCAGAGTACAATCGAGGTGGGGAGTCGTCATGTGAGTTTCTCCCACCCTCCAGTTTCACACTTCCACTTGGTAAGTTACATGCAAGCTCGGCGAGGTCGAGGATGGTGTTGGCATATGAAGGGGTTCCTACACTGGTTTTGGGTCTGAAGAACAAGGAATGACAACAAATACTAAATACAGAAGCTCTAGAAGGAACAAATCCACCTTCTTCATCTGCTTCGTGTACCACCTGCTTCATCACCCTTGTACCAACCCAATTTAATTCCAATCTATACAGAAATAGAAGAGTAGAGAAGAGAGAAGAGATATACTTGAAGGGAGAATGGGGTTGCTTGACCTATGGATAGTGGCCACACAGTGGGAATTGGATTCCATCATCAGAACCTTACCACCCAAGGCAACCTAGTGTCCTTCTGCAAGCAACAACGAAAGATATTCATAGTTGCTAACATGAAAAACTGGTCGTGGGAACAACTCAAGGATTTAGTCAGCTTCTTTATCATTGCCTTAGGTCAATTCAGGAACTTCAACCGTTCTAAATTCTCCATAGATTTAACCACTCATACTCTAAATATTCGGATTTTATTTGAATATCTATTAATGAGATTTCTAATGTTTTCCATGCTTATCTCAGTGAACTTACGATGATAATAATTTTGAACATCGATGGTGAGTTTGTTGTGAACACCCTTGGAATTTGTTTGGTCCTGATCTCATCCCCTAGAAGTTGTATCTGGTGAGAAACCTCCTCGAACCAAAAATGTGAATGCACCTGTCAAAGGTTATCCCATAACACCTACAATGAATATATTTCTCTCTTTTATTCTTAATATCATGCTATTATATAAGAATCGTGAGTGTTTGTTAATATTTTAATAAAAGCATAAAGTTTGAAAAAGTTTATAGTGGTAAAAAAGGGGAACTATATAATGTTTTCATACATGTAAGGAGAGAAGGGGGCATGTGCACGTTTCAGTTTTAATGCCTACTCCAAAAAATTTCCTCGAAGAAGAGATAGAGACTTTATAGTTGACCAACTCCACAACTCTTATTGTCCATATCTCAATAGGGGCCCACTAGCCCTCACCTAACCGCTTTGCCCTTTTATATGATATGAAGACAATGGTATTCAACATCCACTTGTATGTTTGTGTTACTAAGTGGACATAATTAGAGTAAACTCTCTACTTGTTGTTTTATTTATTTAATTATTTATTAGAGTAAGCTCTCTACTTGTTGTTTTATTTATTTAATTATTTATTAGAGTAAGCTCTCTACTTGTTGTTTTATTTATTTAATTATTTATTAGAGCATTCTATTCATTGTATATAGTATCTAGTTAATGTTTATTGGAACATCATTTGTTACATAATGATATTTCTCACATAATGACATTTCATGCGAAAAAAAAACTTTCCAAAGTGACCAACAAAACATTTTATAATTTATCATATTATATTTTTAAAAATTATTTAATCATTAAGATTTCATCCATCTTTTTTTTTAATATTTGTACATATTATTTAAGCTTAAATATGTGTTAAGATTTTTTCCTTCTTACATGGCGGGAAGAAACAAATTTTGATCAAATAAATTATAATTTGTATCAATTATTAAATATTAATTTTCAATAATAATTATATATAATATATTTTTATATATAAAATAGATAATAAATATATATTATTTTTATATATAAAATAGATAATAAATATATATTATTTTTATATATAAAATAGATAATAAATATATATTGTTTTAAATTTAAATAATAAATAAATTATTTTTTCATTTAAATTAATAATAAAAATATTAATTTTACGTGATATTTACATATTTATAAATATATTTATATTCATATAATATATATGAAAAAAAATTACTTATCCAATTGGTTCCCACTTCTATCTCTTTAAAATTATCTATGGTAACTAAAACTAGGTGTGTAGAAAAAGTCGAAACCTTTGGATAGACTATTTATTATTGTTACAAAACTCGCAAGATGCTCTTCATACAAGTAATAGTTAAATTGCTTAGATTGATATGGAAACTAAAACTAGATAAGCTACTAGTATTGTTATTGGACATGTGAAACTGTAGGATCTTAAGGATCTGCACCTACTATCCTTTGCTCTGGATTGCTGCTAGTTCTTTGGGTACTATCCTTAGCCTGGCCAATACCGTTTACTATTAGTGTGTATATAAATATATGTAGAGTAAATGGTAGTTGCTAAATTTATATGTTGTAGAGTAAATGGTAGTTGCTAGTCGCTTTGCATTGTAGAAAAATGTTATTTCATATTTTTTTACTTTACATTATTTAATTTAATAAAAATGATTTAAATGATTGTAAATAGGTTTATTTATTTTCCATTTAAGTAAATTGAAATTAAGTTTATTTAATTAGTAATAAATTTTTCAATTAAAAATCAAACATATTTTAATTAGATTTTTTTATTTTTAATTTAAAACACAAAAAAATAGTAGTTAAGATAAATCCCTACATCTATCCATGAGAAGAAAAAGAAAAAAAAAGCATAAGCAAGCCATCTATCAAGCACTTGGATAATGAGTACTCTCTTCCTCCACCACCTCTAGTATCAACTCGACCTCCTTATCTTCATCCTAGACAACCTTTGGTGACTGCGAGTCTATATCTAGCACAATGGGATTGACACTTGTTCTTGATGAGTTGGAAGATCCCTCTGTCTGTTTCCTTTTACCCGTATCTATCTGTGAAACTAAAATCTCGATATTGAACACCACTTTACACATAACTTCAAAATTTCCCTCGAAGATTATGATAGTATCGAGTATATCTTGTCGCTCCTCGTTATTATTTTCCAAGGCTTGGGCTATTAAAGTTCTCACTAACTAATAGGTTTTCGTTATCCTAAAATATTTGGTATTGTAATGTCCCTAATATGGACCCTTTGTAATTTTACATATAGGATGGTGAGCCGTTGGTACCAATTGTAAATGTAAATGTACATATAGGCTGGTGAGTCATTGGCACCTAGTTTTGGTGTTGTATGCACCTAAGTAGTGCGCACAGAATCATTATCAAGGAAAGGGTGCACACATTCATAGTGTTGCACGCACCTAGGTAAGTGCGCATGGTTGCACATCAAAGAAGGGTGTGCACATTTCAGAGTGTTCCGTGCACTTGGGTAAGTGCACCGAAATGATTCGGGAGTGTGCACCAACATAAGTTATATATACACATATATATGGTTGTATATGTAATGAGGTCAGAGAGCCCATGTGATTATGAGGTTGGTGAGTCGGGATTCAAATAGGTCAGTGCGCCTATCCATGTAATGTGTAATCATACCAAACTATTAATATAATATTACATCATTGCACGTAGACAAACTCAGACAAAAAGAGACCGAAGGCTAACTCCACTGGAAAAGGGAAAAGGGGGTGAGACTTAAGTCTTAGGGAATATTTTATAATATTTCTAGAAAAGTGTAAATTATGGATAATTATTTTATTCTAAGTTCTCGGGGTTTGGAACGAGTCACCAAGTGGCTTAAGCTACTTTTGAAAGTGACAAGTGTCAAGTTGAAGGCATCCAATATATATATATATATGGCCTTAGTGTATTTTGGGGGATATTTGGGGATTATTCATTATTCACTCTCGTGTGCAGAAGGGGTCAGTCCAGGGAGAGGACGACTATTACTTTATCTACATAGAGAATCTTGTAAGGGGTTTTTGTGTTGTAATAATATTTTTGTTGTGGAAGAGGCGGGTTGTCAGGCTCATGAGCAATCTCTCTGGGTGAGAGATTTGTTGGTGAAGAAGCGGGTTTTCAGGCCCGTGAGCATACTCTCAAGGTGAGAGTTTTTCTAAGAATTCTTCCCTAGTGTGTTGGGAAATAGTCGTAGGGCTCAAAGACTTCCTTTCCAGCCTGTTGTTGGTAACCTTGGAAGGGAAGTGGGGGAATGGAGAGGTTGTTGAGCAAAGAAGGGGAACACTTCCTTGGGTGTGATATGTGTGTGGGGAATGAGAGACTGTAGACTAGTTGCAATAGTGGCACCTTGGATTGAGAAATTATTTTGACAATCAGACCTTAGCTTGTCACTAGGAACCCTTTTTCCCTAGTGGAGTTAAGTCCCATCTCAGGGGTGACCTTCACAATAGACTCTATTGCTAAAATCTTATGAGCAATAGAGTCTATGGATGGGAGGAACGTTTGAGTTATGTGTGTAGTTGGTGACTTTCACAAAAGATAAGGAAAGTAGCATGTGTCCACAAGAGACTGGAACTCATGTGTCCATACTAGGAAATAGACCTCGTGCACAAGGAAAATTAGAATTGGCATGTGATGTCAGGATGGTTGCATAGACATTAGTTTTGTGTGATCAATATGCTGGTGTGCGTTGTTTTTTTTAGTTACTTGCAGCACTTAAAGTTATATTAAAAGAAGAAAGTTAGTGTGGCATGTCTTAGCTTGAGATTGAGCATATGGCTTCAAGTGATACTGCACGAACTAGAGTTTAGTATAGAATATGCGTAGTGGATTTTCTAAGTTGCATTGTTCAGTAGTAAGTTGGGTGATGTTACATTGTGATATCATAATAGTTTGGTAACAAGGATGTTATAGATTGGTTTCAGAGTGACAAAAGTTAAGATTTTGTGACGTAGCCCAACCTAGGTGGTCTAGGACGTTACATTATGGTATCAGAGAAATTGGTTCAACACCAGACTTGTATGGGCCAGAGGTCAACAAGAAGCATCAAAGCTCCAGTTTCAACATTGAGCCTGTATGAGCTAAATTCTACTTAAGGAAAAACTCAGACTAGTAAGTGACTGAATTTGTAATTTCAGCATGGCCTTGGTGCGCATAAAATAAGAATGCGCAGATTTGCATGCTAAATACATGATATTGTAGAGTGAAACACTAGAAATGGGAAGTAAAAAATGGTGCATGGGTGTGCACACTAAAGGTTTGGGGATACACAAAACAATTTGTGGTGCGTGTCCAATACTGATACGCGATGTACAAGTTAGAAATTGACATTGTGCATTGGTGTTTGTTAAATACCAGTGCGCTCATAGGCTTCAGAAGAAGGGATTTTGACAAGATGGTGCATATTTTTCATGAATTTGTCTCATGAATTCACCTAACAAATCTTGTTGTCTGCACATTTTGTAGAATCATCAACGATTAGAGTAGGACATAATTAGTGTAGAAGGTCAAAAGTATGGAAGATGCGCATAATACTTATATTCCTAATGATGAATTCAAAGATCTGTATGTTGGTTTGTGTGTTGATGGTATACAATCCAAGGAGCATCACATGAAATTGGTAGAAAGCATTAAGGGATTGAAAAAATATGTCCAAAGTTATAAAGATGATAATTAAAGGCTTATGAGATCCAAGGAGCAACAAGATGACTTCAATGTCAAATTGATGTAGAGCCTGGACATAATAGAAAATAAAATGGATAAGGAGACAGAGTCGAGTAGGTCAAGAAGTCGTAGGTCTTATGATGAGAAAATAGAAGAATAAAGAAGCGTTGATAGGCCTCATCACCACTCAACAAAGCATTCTTTTAGGAAAGAGCACAATTGCTCGAGTCCATCCCCTCTCAGGAAGCATAAGAAAAGGACTGGGGTGGACAAGCTATAGGGAGAAATGAATAATATCAAGCCTCCTACCTTTGACGGTGATCACAAGAAGGATGAATATGCAGAGACCTAGTTGTTGGGTATGAGAAAGTACTTCCATCTGCATAACTATTCTACGCAAGTAGAAGAGAGGATTGCCATCTATCGACTAAAATGAAAAGAATCAATGTGGTGGGATCAGTTCATCCAGGTGCAACACATTGATGAAAGGAAGGCTACTTGGAGGTAGTTCAAGAGGTATTTCCCAAAGAAATACTTAACCAAGAGTTACTATGACAATAAAATGAAGTAGTTCTTCAAACTCAAACTTCAGAGTACGATGATAGATGAGTATGAAAGAAGATTCTTAGAGCTATTGAAATATGTGTCATTCATTAAGGATGAGCAAGTTAAAATTCAAATGCACCTGAGTGGGTTACCCTAATTTATTAGTGAAAAGATACAATATGATGACCCTAAGACATTGGAGGAAACCATTAGGTGTGTTAAATGTCTTTACGAGCAACAAAGGGGAAGACAATGAAAAGCATCAATGTGGTGGGATCAGTTCATCCAGGTGAAACACATTGATGAAAGGAAGGTTACTTGAAGGTAGTTCAAGAGGTATTTCCAAAAGAAATATTGAACCAAGAGTTACTATGACAATAAAATGAAGTAGTTCTTCAAACTCAAACTTGGGAGTACGATGATAGATGAGTATGAAAGAAGATTCTTAGAGCTACTGAAATATGTTTCATTCATTAAGGATGATCAAGTTAAAATTCCTATGCACTTGAGTGGGTGTTACCCTAATTTATTAGTGAAAAAATACAATATGATGACCCTAAGACATTGGAGGAAACCATAAGGCGTGTTAAATGTCTTTACGAGCAACAAAGGGGAATACCAATTTTCCAAAAGGCTTGGGAAGATAAGATGAAAAGTAAGGTGGAATAGAGGAATAAGGGGGATAAGACACCATTATTCAGAAATACTATGCAAGGACAACCAACTCTTAAGGATCCCATAATGATGAAGACATTGGGGCAAAATCCATGGCAACAACCAATTCGATGTTGGAGTTGTGGAGAATATCATGTGCACAGATATTTCCCTAAAAGAGTTGATAAATCAAGGACTATGTACAATTTTCATCTAGTTGCGATAGTTGAGGACATGGGAAGAAATGTGACAAAGATTTACGTAGCCCTAGATAACAAGCAGGATGAGTTTCAGTCGTAGATGATCAGGGTTGAAGGTAATATTAATGACGAAACCATCTATATTTTAATTGACTCAAGAGCTATTCATAGTTATATATATCCTAAGATGGGGGAAAGATTCCAATTATTGAGAGGAAAGTTTGGAAAACCTTGGTTGGTGCAGTTAGTTATGGGAGAAAAAAGGAAAATTAATGATATGGTTAAGGTATGTCCAATGGACCCCGGATGGGGTGACACGCGGCGAGGAAGTGCCACCAGGCTTAGCACTAAGCCTGGGCTTAAATGTCGATGGACGCCAACCACACTCCCGCATTTACGATGGTGGATGGCCATAGCAGCAGCATCGCGATGGAGGGACTCCTCCCTCGCGCGACCATTTACGACCTCTGTGTACTTAGCATGGTTGGGGTTAAAGGCGATCAAGCGTTCTCGGCGTCTGGTTATGTGTTTTCATTCGAGCTCGGACAAAGCGGGACTGCTCCGGCTTCGGCTCTGATCTTCGCCTGGAGGCTCTGGTGCAATCCTGCGTTCCTCTTGCCCTGGCTCACTACCCTTACGCTGCATCTTGGCAAGGATTTTCTGAGCAGCTTGTCTTTGTGTGAGCCGAGACAGAGTCGTCCTGCTCGTGTTCTGTACCTGCAACCGCTCGCGTCCTGGCTCTTATGCTTATCTCTGCACCCGCTCTGTACATTCATTCATCCCCAGGATACCATGGCTAGAAAAAGATGAAGACCTCGCCGTGGCTCAGCTTGGAATGCCCACAAGGCGCAGCGGCGATGGAAAGATAAATTTGAGCGTGCTCTGGCTTTGGCGACCTCCATGCTTCGGAAGAAGGCTCGGGCTAAGAGACTGGTAGTGCTCACCACCATTGCAGAAACGGGAGCTGGCTGTAGCAGAGAGGACATGGCAAGGAAGGAGGCTGGAACAGAGGATGCGTATCCCGCATGTATTGTGGAGGAGGACCCGTTTATGGAGGACATGTCGACTGCGGAGGAGCCCCGCGCCACAGTGGTGACCCGCAGGGAGGAAAGAAAACCCAATTTGGGTTTGGATGAAGAGTTCCCCGGCTGCATTGTTGAAGAAGTTTCTTGGCAAGCTATGGAAGCAGAGATGAAAATGGACAACACTCGCTCGGTGAGGAAGGATGTCGAGGATGGTGTGAAGCAGAGGGAGTTCAACGTCGCAAGTGGCGGTCTGCATGGATTTCTCCTCCGTGCGGAGCACCTGTCCCTGGTGTTCGAGCTCTGAGGCCACATGTCTGACCTGGAGCATAGGGCCCTCCTCATGGGCTAGAGCCTAGACATGCTTCTCGACGCCTATTCCAACGTCCCAGCTCAGCGGAAGTGCCCCCTCTGCACGCAGACTTTTTCCATCCCGGCTGGGTCCATGTGGCAGACTGGATATGACGACAGGTCACTGGGTACCTAGGTTTTTATGCTCTCTTGGTTTTTTAGTCTTTGTATGCTATTGTTTCATGTTCTTTTGGACTATAGACATCTGTCCTGGTTTCCTCCGGGCAGGACAGATGCTACTATCATACAACTGTTATTTGCTCTCCACCTATGTTGGTTTCCGGTAATCGACAGCATTTTTGGTGACTTAGACCCATTACACTATATATCTTGTTAAAGTTTTTTGCTAATCTAATATAGCAGGCTCTCCCCCTTTTTTATTTAAAAAAAAAAAAAGGTATGTCCAATGGAGATGAATGGACTGTGCAAAAAATATTATTTGAATATCATACCTTTGGGGTCATATGATTGCCTCATTTGGTTGGATGAGAACCATGTTGTCCTCGACTATTACAATAAGGAATTCACTTGTTTGTATGAGGAAGGAAACTTAAGAACAGTTCAAGGAATTCCAAGAGTTGTAACTATCAGAGAAGTTTCAGCCTTGCAATTGAAGAAAAGATACAGGAAAGGATGTCAAGTATTTGTAGTGCACATGGAAGAGACACTTAAGGATAAAGTGCCAAGTATTGAAGAATGCACGGTACTGAAAGAGTTTGAGGATGTCTTTAAATAGATATCAGGATTTCCTCTGAAAATAGATGTTGATTTCTCTATAAATATGATGACGGGAGAAACACTTGTATCCAATATTCCTTATAGGATGAGTACGCCATAATTGAAGGAGTTACATATGAAACTTGAAGAGATTCTAAAGAAGGAGTATATATGCCCAAAGTGTGTCTCCTTGGGGTGCCCCAATATTGTCCGTGAAGAAGAAGGATGGTACACTAAGACTTTGCATTGACTTTAGGCAGTGGAAAAAGGTAATAATAAAGAACCGGTATCCTTTGCGAAGGATAGATGACCTCTTTGATCAACTGCGGGGCACACAAATATTTTCAAAGATTGATATCAGATATGGATATCACCAGGTGATAATTAAGGAAGAATACATTAGCAACATGACCTTTAGAATGAGGTACGAACATTACATGTTTACAGTGGTGTCATTTGGGTTGTCAAATGCACTAGTTGTCTTTATGTGTTTGATGAATGGATTTTTCAGAAGTTATTTTGTAACAACCCCAACCTTATTCTTTTACTAAGGCATATGCTTTGATACCAATTTGTAACAACCCCAACCATATTCTTTTACCGGGGCATATTCTATAATACCAATTTGTAAAAACCCCAACCTTATTATTTTACTAGGGCATATGCTCTGATATCAATTTGTAGCATTCCTAGTCACTTGTTGGGCTATGCAGCCACTTAAAATTGTCTTTCTCTGATACCATACTTGTAATGTCTCCATTACTAAAAACAACTCAACAAATATTCTCTTATACTAATTAAAACATATAACTACACTCGACAATGCACAATTATATACATAATCATAACATAAATATACATGCATCATAAACAACATAAACCCATGAAAGAAAATGCATAATTATTACTGCAACTCATGATGTAACACATAATGTACATGTATATTTGAATAAATGACACCAAATTCATGCATACCTTCAACGTTCCTCCCAACCTTAGACCACACTACTCATAACTCTCGACAGTGGATCACCCTTGAGCCGGGGCTAAACTCCATTTGGGTAAGGGTTCCTAGCCAAGCTAAGTTATCTCAGTCAATAGGAAAAGTTAGTCACATGTGACTCAATCACAAAAAACTCTGTCACTGGAACCAATTCATATTGATATCCTACAACCCCTCATTCGCCACATGCATGTCCCACCCCAGGAAGTCTACCCCTTCTCTTCTCAACAGTGCTTTGGTTTCCCCACTTCCCTTTCGGGGATTCAATAATAGGATGGACAAGAAGTCTCATAGCCCTGTCGCTGTAGTTTGGCACCTCGTGAAATAATTCCCAACGATGACATAAATATTGAATACAGATCATAACTGAGTGATTGTATGCATGAATGATCGAATGATAGAAAAAATCTATAAGTCCAAACTATTTGGATGCATTTTTCCAACTTAACACTTTTCATTTTGAGAACTATCTTCAGTCCACATTGTTATCACTGAAAAATCGTCTGCAACATTGCACACAATTGTTGAAGAAAGACATCAATGCCAGTAGCAATTAGTCCACCTACAACACCAAAATCCATCAAAAGGAGAAAAGCTATATACTTGGTTCAAAAATCAAAGTGCGCAAATTCACCAAAGGGAGCGTGCGCAGAAATCACAGGCTAACACAGGCCTCAACCCTCACTGTGTGCAAGATGTGTGTTTGTCTACAAGAAAAGCCATGAACTTCCATGAACCACACATTTATGAATCTTGTTGGCCTCTCAACCACTTCTAGTCCGACCCCCAACATGATTTGACACTCATATCTAAGCGTATTCTAGCTTGGAGTCTAGTCAAGGGATAGGAAGTGCCCTAAAAGGCCCCTTGTTTACACTATGAAGCAATTATATCTTGCCATGAATGGACACTATAAATATGTGCTAGAAAAATTAGAACTTCAAGGTATTGTTATGATGCAAGAATTCTTCTTTGAGAATCCTCTTTTCTCTTTGAATCATTCAAGCACCATTGCAAGGGCCATTCCACTCACCTCTTGAGAGGATTGACAATCTATTTCTTCACCATTGTCATTTTCCATTGCATGAAGAGAAGATCTCTCTATTAGGGAAGTCAAGATCCCTCCCAAGGAGGAAGAGGGGACTCATAAGTCCCTACCTTTCTCTACGGTGTTTAGCCTATCAATATATTGATCCATTGGTAGCTATATATTGGTCCTTTTTTGCTTTTCATCGTTATAGTTCTTTCAAGATTATCTAACTTTTATTTCTTAGTTGTTTTTAGTTTTATTTCTTTGTTTCATGTGTATTTGGTTATCTAATCAACTCACAAATTTCTGTCTTGTTTAGCTGACTTAACTAAGCATGCAAGTGTTGTGCTTTTTCTCACCCATGTGACAAAAACAACATAACAAATTGGCGACCATACTGGGGATTGGTATCAAATTCCTCCCTATTTAAGTCTTGAGAGAACTTCTTTTTTATGGTTTTGATATGCAGGTACCAAAACCGGCCTAACCCAACCTTCCAAAGCCAAAACTCAGAGCCAAGGCAAGAGTATTTCACTTGGAAATTTCTTTCTCGACATGTGTCAAGAAGTGTGCGGCTTTCAAGGCCCACAGACATGCACTGTGCACATGAAAATATTCATTCCTTTACGCACTCTACGCCCTCTACACACCTGTTAGAACTATAGCCCGCACATAAGTTCATTTTTTTTCAAATTGTAAGGGTTTTTATGAATGGTTTGAGGGCCCCTAGCCTTCATATTTTAATTTCCTGCACTTTGTAAAGAAACTACACTTCACTTAGAATCCTTTCTCACAAGAAAGGTTAGCTAACATAAGCACATAGGGGTAAAAATAATCACTATTCTTCTCTTTGCTTTGTTGCCACATGGATGGCTCATTTGGCAATTTAATTTTTTTGGTTGAAGTTATTGCTTTTTGAAACACAATCAATTAAATTGGGACTAGAAATCAATTTTAACCCTCAAAGTATGCTCTTCCCCCACACCCTAGTGTGATCTCGAGTATCAGAAAAGGTGGTTGAAAGGAAATTTCATCTCCCTTAACAAATCATTAGGCGATGACAAAGCCCCCCTAGGGTTCCTCTTATTCTTGGAAATCATCTTAAATCTTTGTAAGGGCCCATACATGCCCACATGTTTTCAATATTAGGATAGTTTCTAAAAATCTTTCATAGATTAGAAAACACTCTAGGAAAGTTTAAAAGATCAAAGTAATGAGCCCATACATGCCCACATGTATACAATTCTAGGATAGTTTAAAAAAAATTCTTAGTATAGACAACATTCTAGGGAGTTTAAAGGATTTGTAAGGACCAATATGTCCACATTGCTAGTTCTTTAGGGATTTAAATATTCTGCAAGGTTGTACCAAAGAAATATAGTAAGCTAGGTAAGAAGATTTGTAAGTACCACAAGAAGTCCACATGTTGCAATCTCACACTTAAATTATTAAAAATATTTGGCACACTTTTCACTTTTTTGCACACAAAGTCACTCCTCACACACATAATTTCTATCATAATAATGGAGGTCGAAGTAGGATTTCTTCAAAGAAATTTTGAAAGATCCAACTACTTCTTTGGAAATGATCCACACCAATTTAATTCAAACGAGGTTGGTCCAAGACCCCAATCTCTCATCCCACCAAATCTAAAAAAATTCTAAGAGCGCACTAAACTTTCCTCCACATGAGGTGCCAAAATAATTTTTTAGTCTAGGTAGGATCTCGGGGGTAGGCATCCAAATAACCCACTGTTATTAGGTTCTCACATTTTGAAACAATAGAAGTTGAGAATAAGGTTCTTTCAAATCCTCCAAGTCAAGTGTTCCTATACCATAAGGCATGGAGATACTCGTGAAGGGTCAAAGGCCGAGGTCCGGTTGTTTTGCATATCCCTCCTTGAGTCACCCAACTCTTGTGAGGGTATCCAACCCATGACACATTTCTGAGGCTGAAGATATAAATGTCGCACTTTGACCGAGGTACTTAGTGGCCAAACATGGGATATCTACTCAGGTGGCGGTTGTGGGTTGCAATCGCACCTTGATCAGATTTTGTGTGGATATTGGGAAATATCACCAGCTCTTTCGGGATATGCACCCTCTACCCCTCATTATAACTGATTACTTCAACCTTCAATAGTTCCTCTTTCGATGGATTCATGCCCCACTATTGAGTGTTATTAAAAGGCCCAATGTTGAATTGAGAGTAAGGACGATTGGTCTTTTAGGACATGATTATTTGTTTTTATTGTTCCCCCACGCGGACAAAATCCACCTATCCACATGCTTGTTTATTTACAGTTGATTTATGTATGATGTTCATTATATTACATTCAATTGTGAGTTATACTATTTTTTGAAGGTCAAAAGATCATGTTTATTTATTTCTCTCTTGTCACAATTTTCACACATTCACTTTTCCAGACAAAACCATAGGGGAACCACAAAATCCCCATCATTCTAGACACTTGCAGAATCTCCCTCCTATTTTAGGAGTCCCTAGTCTTGCCAAATCACAGGATCAACTATCTCAAACCCCTGTGAGTGCTACTGCTCTGGGATTAGCTTTACTTGGTTCCACTTTGCTTGGGTCAAATACCCAAGGTCATCCATATATTATTTCTCCTTCACAAGGAGGTGGGGGTCAAACCTCTTCTCAAGGAAGAAGTACAAACCCACCAACGTACAAACCCACCAACTCCCTCTCAAGGGACAAGTCCATTACCTACACACACAATGGCATGAACTTATCCTCTACCAAATCTCCCTACACCATACTTGGCATCCATAAACATTCATAATTTAACCAAACTCACGAATGATCCCATTTTGCATGACCCCACTTGGCCCAATATGCCTACAAAATTACCTTCAGATATTCCAAAGTTTGAAGGAAAAACAGGGGAGGATCCCGCCAACCATGTTATGAACTTCCACTTATGGTGCTCTTCAAACAACATCATGGATGATTCCATCCTCTTGAGGTTATTTCAAAGAACTCTCACTGGTTCATCAGCCAAATGGTATGTGGACGAAAAATCAGGGTCCCATGTGACTTTTGAATCATTGGCCAAGGCACTTTTTTCCTTTTTCCAATTACCAGTTTGTCATGACACTGGTTTATAACTTCTATCCAATTTCAAACAAACCACTACTATCCATATCTCCAACCACATCCATGAATGGTGTCGGTGATGTAGTTTGTGTAAAGGAGAAACCACCAAAGAACAATGTCTTGATTGGTTTCTTAAATCCCTCGTCTCGGTTATTGCCAAAGATGTATCATCCAATTTTCCTCAGTCAGAAGAGGAAGCCATCATCAAGGCCCAACAATTTGACCTCATCTATGCTCAATCAGGTTACCTGTACACAATATTTCCTAATGCACCCAGACCCATACCATTTGGCTAGGACAAACCAGGGATGTCCCACGTTGCGGATGGGTTGATTGGTTCTATGACCCATATCAACCCTTACGGCCACCGGTCACCCACTTATGGTGCACATCAATATCCACAACCAAATGGAGGGATGTCTTATTATCCTCCTCCCACTCAACAACAATAATATATTTTTGCTACCCCTCCACCACTAGGTGGACCCCCACAGATACCCATGATGCATCCAGTCTCTCAACCAAGTTCGAGTTCACCCTCTACCCCTACATATAACCCCAGTAGTAGTGGAAGTTCTTCAACCTCTTACACACCATATGGATCGTCTCCACACAAAAATCCATATTTTCCATTTCCCGGTCCTCCCCAGTCGGTTTCTCCTCCACCAGGACAACCACATGTTGATGTTAACTTTGTTCAACCCTCTCCCATTTGACAAGTTCAGAATTTTGAACAATTGAATATGGTGAATCCGACCCATCAAGTGATTAATGCCAAGAATAAAGGAAGAAATCGAAACAATAACAACTTGGGATTAGGAGGAAATAACCCCCAACAAAATTGTCCCCCTGGGGGAAACCAGAATCAAGGCAACCAAAACCCCCAAGGGGGTAACAATTACAATCAACCATGACAAGGGAAGAACAATAACCTCATAACTAACTTCCATTTCAATATATGTGGTGAGTATGGACATTATACTCACTATTTTCCCCAAATTGTTGATTTCAAATGGATGAAAGAATCCATGAACACGCAACTCCCTCCAGCATCTCTTGCCCCTTAGCAGGCCCCACAACATTATTTGTAACAACCACCTCTGACCGTTTTGAAAAACCCTATTCCACACCAAGGTGTGATGAATACCCAATAGGAGATAATCCCAACCCCACCACAAATGGGGAAATATCAAAAATCAGGTCCCAATCAACCTAGAAATCTAGTCAATCTCAATATCCTCCTTAACAACGAAGAAGAGATTCTTCGGAAAACACATGGTCGTCAATATAGATTGCCTCCTGAATCTACCCCAACTACCTCAGAAACAACTCTAGCTACAACTGGGAAACCTCTAATGATTCCCCACCCTAACACTGAACAAAACCCTCATATACCCCGCATGTCATTACGATAGAATGTACATAACCCTCATGCTAGGGAAGCCCATAACTACAGTCTGGTCGATGACTTAGCACCGTCTCCTGCAGCCATTTCTATATTGGAGGTCCTCCAAATCTATCCATCACAATGAAAATCCTTTCTTTCCGCCTTGGGGGCAGTCGACCCAGCTAATACTCAACTCATCACGTTTGATCTAGATAGCGGAGAACCACTCCCCCCACCCTGGTAGATTTTCATATACCAGTTAAGATCTGGAACATCACAGTTCATCGGTGCATCCACATGCATCATGTCTAAAGTAGTATGGAAAAAAATCATCTCACCTGAGCTAGTACCATCTACCATCACCCTGAGAGCTTCCGATGGTGGTCCATCATCCCCTAAAGGGCTCATTCAAAATGTCCCTATAGAACTTAGGGGAAAAACCATCCTCATCGACATTGAAGTTATAGACGCCCCACTTGATTACAATATCTTGTTCAGATGTAGCTACATGTATGCTATGAAGGCGATATCCTCTTCTGTGTTTCTAACAATGATGTTCCCCACAACAAGAAAATCGTCACCATCAACCAACTTACACATTACAAGCCTAATCATCTCTCCAACATTGATAACATTCTCCCCATTGTCCGCACTAACTTAGATGTTTTTTCGGTCATCGATTGGGTCCTAGAATATTCAAGTACCCATCCTTGTTGGGGGCATATCATGTAGGACCATATCTCCTACACCCTTATATTTCTGCACAAGTATGTGTAGTGTCTTCTAATGGAACATATATCAGAGACAATACTCCTCTCTTTGAGGCCCCTCCCCACATCAAAGTTCCACCAATTGGAGAACCACTACCTCAAGAATTCCCCAACACCACCAATGCACCACTTGTCCCTTATTCCCCCCCCCATCCAAGGGAAAATCCTGTTTTGGGAGACAGTCCCCCAAGCCATTACCCAGATCCCTTTTTTCTACCCCCCACTTGGAGTCCAAGCATTCCAGATAGCTACTACTCTCACCCTTCCAAACATGGTTCTCTCCATCCATGTCGGGTATATTCATCCACTTGCTATGGTTCCTACATCATCTCTCCCTCCTCAGACAAAGGGATTACCGATGAAGATCCTAGTATAGGCTCCTGCCACACCACCCCCACCCCCAACTAGCAGCAACACCACCACCACTAGGGGCAGACGAAGGAAGAACAAGCCCATAGCTTCGCTCCCTCCCCGAGATCAACCTCCTTGCACACTATGCGAAAGAGAAGGACACCCCACTAATAAATGTCCTACTCTTCCCGAGTTACTTAATCTTATCCATCTCCCTAAAGCAACCCCATTACTTTCTACTCCACCAAGTACACCCACTGCTACTTTGGAGTCCTCCACCACACACAAGAAAGGGTTACGAACCAATTTCACTTGTGCCATATGCTCAGAATATGGCCATTACACTCATCATTTCCCAGCTCTACCTCAATTCCGCCAAACATTAGTTGCAGTACACGATACATGCCATCCTGAACCCTCTCCGTCACTCCCCACAAAGGCTCACATTACTGACATTCATTATATTTCATCATCAATCCTCGAGGAAACGAGGTGCCATCCACAATATCATGAAATTTGGTTTATGTCAAGTGAGCCATCACATCTCGTACATGATATCCCCTCTATGTCCTCACCCATTGAGGACAATAACACTTACCCATTGACAGTTCCCCCTGCCATCTCCCAGGATCCCTTATATTCTCTCATTTTCCACTGCGACAGAGATATCCTGGAGGAATTAACTACCCCTAATTTCCCATGGAATGTGCTCCATCATCAAGCACTTTTTCTTTCACAATAGGCCTTTCACCCTCCTACCCAAGCCTCCCTGTGCACAATCGAAACCAAGGATTTTATTCCTTCGGGGCATATTGACTAGTTCAAAAACCCTATCCCTTCCCCCGATGCTTTTGAAGAAGGCAACATGGCCAACATCTCCCCGACCGTCAACATTGACATTTCCATTAAACCTGACATCATAGAATAAATCACCATTGGCGATGCATGCTCCCCTGAAGAAATCATTGCTTATAAAGCTCTCTTTCAGGAATATTGGGACATTTTTGCCTGGTCATATACGGAGAGGCCTGGCCTCGATCCTTCTATAGTTGAACATCAAATTGACACTTGGCTGGATATCACCCCCGTTCATCAAAAGCAACGCCCCCTCCACCCATCCAAACCTGCGGCTATCAAATTCAAAATTTAAAAGTTACACATTGTTGGGATCATTTACCCCATTGCGTACACTTCATGGGTCTCCAACCCCATCCCCGTTAACAAAAAACAAGGCATTACTCGCGTCTTCACATAATTTCACAATATCAACCATGCTTATCCCAAAGACAACTTCCTAACCCCGTTCATCGACCAAATCATCGATGATTGTGTCGGCCATGAAGCATTGTACTTTATGGATGGTTTCTATGGATATAATCAAATTCCAATCTACCCAACAGATCAGTACAAAACTGCTTTTACAACACCTTGTGGTACCCTTGATTATCACGTCATGCCTTTTGGATTAAAAAATGTCAGTGCTATGTTTCAATGGGACATGAACTATGTTTTTCATGATCTTTCTCGCATCATCCTTGCTTATTTGGACGACCTCACCGCTCAATCCAAAAAGAAAAACCAACATTTAGATGACTTCCGCATCGTTTTTCAATGATGTTGCCAATATAATATCTGCTTGAACCCCCTCAAGTGTGTATTTTGCGTCACTTCTAGATGTCTCCTCGGGTTCATCATCTCCCAACATGACATCACTGTGGACCCCCTCAAGGTCCAAGCTATCACAAAAATTCCACCACCTAGCAATTTACGCCAACTGCAGAGCCTATAGGGCAAAGCCAACTTTTTACGTCGCTTTGTCCCATAGTACACCACTCACACACATGGTTTTTTCTGCCTACTGCGACATGATATCCCATTTCGATGGGATGAACATGCTCAAACCACTTTTGATGATTTAAAATCCGCCCTATACAACGCCCCTTTGATTAGTCCCCTAGAATATGATCGCGATTACATCCTCTACTTATAAACCTCTGTTGTTTTAGTAGTAGGAGTCCTCATCCAAATAGGGGATGATGGGCATGAACATGTGATTTACTACATTAGTAAAAAACTTTCAGGGCCACCCTTGAAGTATAATCATGATGAGAAACTAGCGTTAACAGTTTTCCTCGTAGTCCAAAAACTACGACATTAAATTCTACTTAGAACTACCAAAGTCGTAGCAGATTCCAACCCCATGCAGTACTTGCTTAGTCGATGACAGATCAATGGACAATCTGCCTGATGGATCGTTATCCTCCAGGAATATGATCTAGAGTTATCTACTCCCAAAATCAAGAAATATATCATCCTAGCCGAACTCATTACAAATTTTCGCTCAGATGCTAAAGCTTCCCCCATCAATGAGGATTTCCCTGACGAACACCTCTTATTCATCCCCTTCGATGACCCCTGGTACGATAACCTCCTTGTCTACCTTCGTACAAAATTTTTTGGGTCTCATCTCTCTCGAGATGATTGTCGACGCATTCGCCATCATGCCCCCCGATACCTCCTCAGCAGAGACATTCTCTATAGACGCGGGGTCGACACCATTCTTCGGCGATGTCTTACCATCGACGAAGTCGACAAAGTCTTGAACAATTTCCACAACGATGGTTGCGGTGGTCATCTCTCAGGTATGCCCACCACCCAAAAAATCATTTGAGCAGGGTACTTCTGGCCCACTTTGTTTCATGACTGCATCCACGCTATCAAGCGATGCGACAAATGCTAGCTTTATGCAAACAAAGCACGATGTCCACCAACTCTTTTACACGCAGTCATCATTGCTGACCCCTCCTGTAAATGGGGCATAGACTTCATGACTTGCCATCCTCCATCCAAAAATGGACACAAGTAGATCATTGTGGTAGTGGATTACTTTACCAAATGGGATGAAGTCATTCCCAAATTTAACAACAACGTTGACACAACAATACATTTTTTCTTCAACCACATCATTACGTGGTTTGGAGTCCCATGACAGTTAGTTTCTAATCATGGGAAACATTTTGAGAATGAGATCTTTGTAGAACTCTCCTCAAAATTAGGCTTCACCATGAGTTCCCCTCCCCATACTACCCTCAGTCCAACAGGGAGGTCGAGGTTGTCAACAAAGTCCTCAAAACCATGCTACAACGTCACTACTACATATGGGTGGATTATTCCACGAAAATTTTCCATGCTTCCACTAGTTTCATATTTTTTTTAAACAGGGCAGGATTTTCGTCGCTATTGCCACGAACGTTCGTCTCAATATCGAGGAAAATCTTAATTTAACCTAGTCGAGATTTTCATCGCTATAGCAACAAACTTTCGTGGCAATAGCGATGAAAATTTTGTCTATCTCATTGGTCGGTGTTAACGGCTAGTTCACTATTTTATCTATATATACGTGACTTTAAGAGACTTTGCAACACAATTGCTATAGTTGTGACACTGTTCTTGGATTTTGTTTGAGCTGTTTATTTTTTCCGTCACCCACCGGTTGAACAAATCCAATTCTCAATCTACATTGCTCGGATTTTGAACTTGCAAGGTTAGTATGTTATTTTTTATTGATGTACTCATTTAACTTGTAATTTTTTTTTCAAATGTCCAAATTGCATTTAGCTTATTTTTTCCTTGATAATATATTTATATAATATGTG
>ML776964.1:2242381-2274832 GCA_009831015.1 Picea engelmannii
TTGGTTTTCAATTGCAATGAATTGAAAGGTTATACTTGCCTTTTCTAATGTGCATTGAAGAGACACTTCATTCCTAAATAATTTGCTAACCCCATGAATTACCTTGGTTCAATTAAATTACTCTGTTGCAACTCGTTATAACTCTGTTGCAACTCACTATAACTATGTTGTAACTCTGCTGCAACACTACGCTGTAACTATACATTCTCCTTCGAATTTTGTGTTGTTACTCCACTTGTTGTTACTCACTATTACTCTGCTGCAACTCGCTATAACTCTGCTGCAACACTTTCTGTAACTTTGTTGCAACTCACTATAACTATGTTGTAACTCTGCTGCAACACTATGCTGTAACTGTACTTTCTCCTTCGAATTTTGTGTTGTCACTCCAAGGAGGCTACAATAAACAAGTTCGAGAAATGGTCTTAAGATATCATCCATAAATCTTATTAATGTTGTCATAATATTATGAAATATAAATTGCATAATGACTCACTCATGCAATCCATGTGTTTTTTTGAAAGTAATATTCCAAATTATTCTTTGTGTATATTGTCATATTGGTATCCATACTTCTAATCCAACTTCATGATAACACATGCTTACAATATTTGGTTGATTAGTGCCTTGATTATTTGTAGGAGATATATATATTACAATATTGCAATGTAATAGTAATGCCATATTACAATGTAATATGGCATTACCATATTAGATTGTAATATAGCATACAATATGGTATACCATATTTCATGCAATTTTTTTTGTAAAATGTAAAGTCATCGTTGCAATATCGACGCAAGTTCGTTGGAAATATTTTACTATTTTACCACAACCGTCGCTATAGTGACGAAACTTCATCGCAATTTTCCACGAATATCCGTCGCATATACAAGATGTGCGTCGTAAATTTGGTTTTGAGATATTGCATTCGTCGATATTACCATGAATTTTTGTCGCAAGTTGTGATGGACTTTCGTCGCACGTTCAACAATTGCGTCATAAGTTATTGGCTTGACATAACTTTTCGTCCCAATTGCGACGAAGTTTCATCGTAATTGTCACATTTCTTCCTTGTTATTGCGACGATAGTTTGTCGTAATTGCGACGATGCATAGGGTTAACCGATATTGAAGGTGGTGACACGTGGAGAGATAATTTCGTTGATGTTTCCACGCACACTTGGATCATGGATATAGCGACGAAATTATTCCGACAAAAAAAAATCTCGGCTTTCATGGAAATTGCGACAGATAAGTGTGGCAATATCAATGAAAAACCATCACAAATTTGCTCATATGTACTAGTGTGTATCGTTAACACACATAAGACTAACTGGAATCATATGTTGTTTTTTGCATTATCGTCTTATCGCATAACAATCAAAACTTCCATTGGTTTTACACCATTCCACCTCATCCATGGGATCGAAGCCACCCTCCCTATCGAGTGTGAAATCCCCATGTTACGCACTAACATAGAGCTCTTACCTAACACAACTCCAATGGAGAAACACTTGCTGACCTTAGAGTCACTTGATGAAGATCGTCAATCTTTACTACAACCCAACGAGGCAGCCAAAAAATAGTCCAAAGCCACCTTCGACTGCCATGTCAACCTTTGTTGATTCAACAAAGTTGATCGCGTGTTATCTTATGATATCTCCCATGACACTCTGGTCCATGGGAAATTTGAATCATTATGGCATGGCCCCTTCATCATCCAACATTTCCTCACTAAAGGTTCCTACATATTGGCCTCTCTAGAAGGATACCCTCTCAAAGACCCCATCAACGAGTTGTACTTAAAGAATTTTTATGCCTAAGCGTAGCCCCCATACCTTAGGTTTCTATTTTTAAACATTTGTATATTTTTTAGTATTCCTTACCACCACAACTCCTCATGTATGATCTCTCACCCGTGCTATTGACAAATGCATCATCCATCAGCCTACCACATCGGTTATGTCGACGGTGCTAGTCGTTTGACCTACAATCTCGCTTCGACTGCTTGGGCCATCTATACCCCCTCACATATCCTACTCCATTCTAGTGGCATATGTTTGGGCTCGACCACCAATAACCAAGCTGAATATGATGTCTTCATTGGTCTCCTCACCAAGGCCAGTCATCGCAACATTTGTCACCTTAGCATTCTATTACATTCCCAACTTGTTGTCCTGCAACTCAACAACGTGTGTCATGTTCACAATCCTTGTCTCTTTCGCAAATAACCGCAAGTTAGACTCCTATCTCACAACTTTGATTCCATCACATTTACACATATTCCAATAAACTTCAATCAAGTAGCAGATCACATGGCTAACCTAGTATTAGATTGGCATTTATCACATTAAACAACATCATATACATAGCATCATACATCTATGAAAACACATAATAATAGACATCACACATCTTAAAAACACAAAGCATAAAGACACAAATGGTTAAAATATATCCATCATATATATATCATCGAGGTCATATAATGTTTTACAAAAAAAGATATACAATTTCCCATAAGCTCATGAGTCCCATTACCCCTATGAGTACAAAAAATGGGTATCAAATACCCTATACAAAATTGGGCCCATAAACCCATATACATAAAAAAATTGGCACTCAAGGTGCCCCCAGAGATCCCCCCCCAGGTCCTCTATCATCCAGAGGTTCCGCACCAGCTGGGGACCCTCCAAATCTAGGAGGCAGCCGACCAATCATTGTTTCCCACGCCACTGCGACTCTATGGATCAATATTTTCCACTCTATGGGTACCCCTACACACTGGTCTAGGACCTCCTCATCCCAGATATGGGCCCATATTCCCTCAAGCACACCCTGCAGGACCCACTAAAACCATCTGCGTAGATCCTCAAAAGTGGATTCAAAATCCCCATGAGGCTCTCTAGCTGGTCCAACACCAACATCATCTCATCGACGCCTCTATCCAGCCCTTGGCTCTGCAGGCTCCTATCGATCCGTCTCCATGGAGACCTCTGCCTATCGCCTCGAGGTACAACATCTGCAAAATAACACCAGATATAATGTTAGAATTCATATACATGTCTGATCAATACTATCTACCAAAATTAAAATAAACAAATACAACACATACCTCTCTGGTCCCACTCCTCCCTGGGAGGTAGCACCATGTTTGAATCTTGTCGATAGTCCATACCCGTGTATGGATATCGCAATATCACATGTGGAATATTATGCCACACTCGCACAACCGTGGTCATGAAATAGTGGCCACCCTCCCCTCCTCCATGTCGGGACA
Organism: Picea engelmannii; assembly: GCA_009831015.1. Classification (NCBI taxonomy): domain Eukaryota; kingdom Viridiplantae; phylum Streptophyta; class Pinopsida; order Pinales; family Pinaceae; genus Picea; species Picea engelmannii. The sequence continues at coordinate 2,245,664 of ML776964.1, forward strand.
ACACGTGTCCCCACTGCATCAGTCGTGGCTCTCGCCACCTCGCTAGCTCTAGAAGAATACGTGGGCACAACAAAGGAACCCTCTCCAAAAAACCAAGACACTAACATGGACTTGAATGCAAAGTCACCGAATTCGGCACGCCGACACCGATTCAACTAGGACATCATCTTGATGTGCATCATCACACCCCATACAAATAGGTCCCCATCCAGGACCTGCTCCACCACCCTCAATTGACCACCAGTGATCCACTGAGTACTCAAGGATCCGTAGATCCTCACCACCATCACCGTGATGCACTCAGTCAATAATTCATCAATGGCCTCAATACGGATGACCCAACCCAACATTGGGTTCGACCCAATACAATGTCGAGTTGCCATGGTCTCCACCTGATCCTCCATTGGCAGATGGGGATCAACGGCTAGGGACATCCCACAGAATGGGAGTCCCATCAAAAAATACACATTCACAGAGAATGCCAATTGTTCCCCCCTCAAGCACTGCATATCATTGCTCCACGTCCTAATAACAAACTGGAGAAGGTACTCTTGCGACTGTATAAGGGGGCAGTAAAAAAACTTGATCAACCCATAGGCTGCCAAGTGTCTCTCTACGCTCGGTTGTTCCCTCGTAGCCTCTCGTAACCAATCTCAGTCATTCTCTCGACAGTGGATTGACATCGTGCTATAGGATCTGTGGATCACCTATAACCACATAGAAACATCTGATCAACCTCATCATCCATCAAAAATCATAAAATATGGAAAAAAGTACACCCCTTATCCTTCCCACAATGCCTGGATTTCCCCCATATAGTTGCGCAACTATTCTTCAAACAACTGCACACAAATGCACACCTGTGTCTTTCACAGGCACACATGGATGCGCACCTGTCATTCAAAAAGGCACACACCCAATGCACACTTGTCTGGCCAACCCTCGCACACATGTGTGCGACTCTCTTAGAGACAACTGCACATTATGCGTAATATTTCTCGCCATAGCCCTGCAGACCCCATGCATGACAGTATTGAAAAGTCCTGCACATAATGTGCAGGAAATTGAGTTATACCCGTGCACACATGCACGAGTATCTCCCTTTTTCCCGTGCATTTTTAGGCCCCTACCCCTAAAATCCCTTGTACAACCCTCCAGACAACCCCTAATTACAAACTACCAAATTCACAATGTGTAGGATGATAGGACCACTAACTTATCCCTTGTTGCTCCTAGATTGGTAGCCTCACACTCCTGTATTCTCAAAATATCCTCATAGCTCTATCGTTAGCTCAACAATAGTGACAGGTAGAAATGAGGTGGCATTGTGGGCCCACCACCCATAGATAACCCCTTTTACCCAATTTCCACACTCTGTTACAGGATCCCAGAGCCTTCATTTTCCGATCCATTCTCAGCCATGAGATCTTGATCCATCCATCTACACATTCACATTCCCCAGGTTATCATTTGCACTTAGCCCTAGAGAAGCATTTTCTCATTCCACATTCAGGTACACATGCTCACTTTCAATTTTATCAATTAGTTGTTATATGTTCTTTATCATCAGATATTTTTCACGTAGGGTATTTGGTTTTCATGTGTGTAGGTACTTGTTCAACAAAGATTACAACCCCTTAAGGTATATGTTTGAAACTAACATGTAATTATTCCCTCTGTAAATCAATTTCATATCCTAGTCAAACCCTCTGCCATTCGCCTTTAGGGTCCCCACATCCAGCTTTGCAGTATCTTTACCTTTTCCATATTTTGGTACTGTCAACCGGTATCACTCTTCCCCACATGAGTTGTCCCATTCATAGTTCCCCTCGACAACTTGACACTCATGCTGATTTCACCCCCTAGGATGGGAGTCCCGATAGTATTATGCACTTTTGAGAATGAACCCCATACTTCTTCTCATCAGATTTCTAACCTTCCTAATGGACTCTTAGATCATATCATCTCACACTTGGTTCTATTGACTGCACTCCCACAGTTTCATTAGCCATCCATCTCATCCACCAACAGTTTTCCCATTTGTAGTTTTTCCTCCATCCATTTACCTAATACATAAACCCACCCATGGGGCCCCCACCCTCCACGAGTTCTCTTTCACAAACTTGCAGTCTAAACAGGCTAAGCCATCTTTTACTGGGGCACTCGTTTCTGTATCTGTATACTCAACCCAAATTATTCTTTATTTCTTTGGTAATTGTATAAGGCCTTTGTTTCCAGCATATACATATCTTTTTCGTCATCATCCTTGATGGACTTCTTTTACCTCGCAAAGCAACCCATGTCACCCTTGGTTGGGGCATCCACCCTTTTTTCATATTGAAATCATTAACAAACTCCGAGTATCCCAAGTCCCTGTACCCAAAATATCTGAGTTTTCCCACTTTGTTAGCCTCTAGCATAGTTTAACCCCATATCTAGTCGTCCCCCTGACACTAGATCTAGTTTTACAGTTGCTTCCAATCATCCCTCAACACCCCAACCAAGGGAAGTCTTGAGTCCCACAACATCTTGACTTTGTTCAAGTTACCCGTCGGTACCTGATATCATCTATTACTCAGTGGATTTCAAGAATCCCTTAGCTTATTGGCACCGTGTCTCCCTTCATGTCGACATCAACATAGTTTCCATAAGGGTGACAATATCTTGAATCTCATTACCTTTTCAATGAGGAGTCTCAGATGGCATAGAGAGAATCATCATCACTTTATGATTCCATTGATCCCTATAACATTTGACTTCAGCGAACTCTCATGTTAAGGTGGGTCTTACTATGTGACCATTGTAGATGGTTCATATCATCCAAATACCTTTGAAGTTGATAGGCCATCAATGCTTATGAGTCATCGATAATTATTACAGTCGTCCATTACTTGCTTCAGAGCTAGTTCACCAATAAAAACCATCATTTGTCGTTATCAACCACCCTCGAGGTCACTCCAGTTATCTACATCAACATCCATCATCATTTACAGTCCCACATTTTGGTTTCATAACATGAGCATGGGGCATGCTCGCCTTGTTTCTACACATATTTTATTTTTTCCTAGAGAAAGTTTTGGTTCCCACAGTTTTCCCTCTCTCTCCAGCGGATCTCTCTTGCATTTCATCTCTTCACTCTTCCTTACAATGACACTCTCAATCAAATAAACATTGATGTGTTTTGGCTATACATATGCTCCTAACCTCACGCATTAGGGGGCATCTGTTATCACTGAAAAATTGTCTGCAACATTGCACACAATGGTTGAAGAAAGACATCAATGCCAACAACAATTAGTCCACCTACATCACCAAAATCCATCAAAAGGAAAAATACTATATACTTGATTCAAAAATCAAAGTGCCCAAATTCACCAAAGGGGGTGTGCACATAGTGCGCATGCTAACACATGCGTCAACGCGCAATGTGTGCAAGACGCACAAATTTATACGAGAAAATCCGCACACTTCCATGAATGACGCGTTTATGAATCTTATTGGCCTCTCAACCACTTCTAGTCTAACCCCCAACACGATTTGACACACATATCTGAGCAAAATCTAGCTTGGAGGTTGGTCAAGGGCTATGAAGTGCCCTAAAAGGCCTCTTGTTCACACTATGAACCAATTATATCTTGCCATGAATGGACATTGTTGTTCCTAAGTTTGTACTTTAAGGCTCTAAAGTACATCTTCAAGGCATCCGAAAAGAAAGAGAGGGCTAAGGATAAAAAGGTAGGTTATATGAAAAGGGTTATTGTTGGTTCCTTAACAGTCTCTGTCTAGCTTCCCAATTTTCCTGGATGCTAATGTCTCTTTCAATAACCGCCCATGAGCGCTCTAACTCAACCTGGTTGTTTGTTGTCTGTAAAATGGTGTTAAATAAATTCAAAGCAATACTCGTTTGATACGATAGTCTAGGTTCAATATTAGGTTGTCTCGTGACTGGGACAGTCATGGGTGAAAAGGATAGAAAGGGTAAAATCTGTGTTTTCTTTAAGAGTTCGCTATCTCTGCTTCAAAACATGTAAAAAGAACTCCAAAAAACCTTGAATAAATAGTGTGATGAAATCAAAGGTCGTTTTTGGTATCTGAGTTAAGTTTTGAAAAAGGGGAGATGCATGCAGTGAAAAGAAAACATAAAGTTGTCGAATAGGGTGAGGCATCAATTAAAGAGGAATCTCACTTTGTTGACAAGAGAAGAAAGTAATCAGGAAAAACCCTTAATGAAGCATATGATATTGAAATTTAAAACATTTGCAAGTCTTATATCTGTTGATAGCCGAAACAGAGGAAAAGTTGTAAACGATTAAATAGCAAGAATAATTGTTCACCACGGTAGAGGTTGTACTAAATTGTAGTTAAGTATTCATTAAAGATATATATGAAAAATATGAAACAACAGAGAAACACATAACTCAAATTTGACCAGATTTGGAATCTTCAATCCGTATTTGTATTTATTCAAAATTATCTTCAAATTATTCCTTACAATGCGCCCAGAAAAAGCCCCCTTTTGATCAATATCCTGAAATTACATTTATACCAGACCCCTGATGATTGTTGGTTGGTGATCTCCTAACTCCTAGGGACAAACAGTTGCAAGAATTGAAAACCCCAACCATTTACATGATTATCATTTACTTTCCTATCATTTTGATAATATAAGTTTTCAAAATGATACTTCATTTTTTTATTGAAGTATCTCCTTCTTTTGACTTGATATATTGAATACATTTTTCAAGAAGATGTACGAAATTTCTAGGAGACTCTAGAAGATCCTTTGCTTCAAATAAATACAATTTTCTTTGAGTTTCTGGAAGCCAATATTCAATTTCCATACCAAAAAACTTGATTGATTGCAACTTTAAGTTGGGATTGACTAGCCACATGTCTATCAGAGTAACATCCATTTCCTTTAACTGTGAAATTTCCATTTGAAATTTGTTCAAACCCTCTTTGAAATTCAACTGGTGTCTTACAATGTTTATCTGTCCTAATTGCCCAGTGCAATTGTCTCTTCCAATACCTAATGATTCCTTGTCCAATGAATCAAAGATTCTTTCACAATCATCTTTGATTTCTTTGACTATTTTCTTATATTATGCTATATTGTTTTCCCATACCTTGAGCATGATATCACCTCTAATCTTCTCTGCGAAAGAGAGCTTTAGAATTTTCGATACTTCTTCATTTTCAGAACATACAACTGACTTTTGGAAAGTGTCCTTCATTGCTTTAGATTCTTTTTCTTTAAAAATAACATTATCAAAAGCATTGCTTTTTTCCTGAAAATAATTCTGAATAATCTTTACTTGGGAGATTACTTTCTGTTGCTCAACTTCTACCTCTGCATGTATTTCCAGTGATTGGTCCTGAAAAACTTTCAGGTCTATAACCTAGCCTTTTATTGAATTCAATTTAACCTATAGTTGTCTTACCAATTCTTCTTGCCGAATAACTTGTATTTGGCTAGTCTACATCTTTTCGTCCATCTCATCTAGACTTGACTTAAGCGATTGAATTTCTTTCTTGTCAGCAGCTCTGGCCTACTCTAGACCTTTATTTATTTATTCTTTGATACTTTTCTCGATATCTTTTAGTTGATCTTGTAACTGGGTTATCCTGCGGTTACTCTGTTCCAACCTTTCTCTCATATTGTTAACAGTGAATAGTTTTGTTGTTGTCAGCGCTCCCATGGAGCCCGCCACCTCTGTAATGAAATATCCCTCTTCCAAGTTTTGCCCATCCACCAACACCTTGTGTTTCTTTACCATACCACCTTCTCTCATATACATCTCTTGTTTTAATACAACCTTCCTCTTTTTACTGAAGAAGTAATCAGAGGGAGGAATTTCATCTCTAGAGATAGGGTAGAGGTCGCTAGCATATAGGACTCCTACCTGAGGGAAACCAAAAGTAGATTGTAAAGGGGTCAAGGAAGTGATGGGGTTTCCCAAATATGTGGATTTTGTTTCACCTGTTGTCTTGGGAGTATCAATATGAAGAGTAGATGACATAGGAGGGGGAGATTGACTGGACTCGGGAGGTGTCTCAGATCCTTTTTCTATTTCTATTCCTAGATTCTCTGTCTGTGGGACTTCTTTGTTTTGTGAAGATCCTTCGACCTCCTGTGTTTTTTCTTCGGTGTTTTGTTTACTCTGTGCTTTCTATTCTAAGACCGGGGGAATGTTTTCTTGTTCTGGAGGGGGCGTTGTTTCTTCACCTGCAATACCTTGGGCAAACCGCTTCGCCTGTGTCTATGGAAGGAAAGAAGGATGGTTTGCAAGTCAGATGATAACGTCTGAACCTTGCCTAACACCTCTTCATAGGTTTTGACCCCTTTGAAAATGTCATCGTGAGGGGATTCCTCATGTTCAAATGCTTTCATGCCACAATGAGCCATGTGGCTCCCCACTATTTGATAAGGGTCATGTTTCCTGTGCTCAATATTCACCAACTTGACCTCCTCAAGAGCTGCAGCTTCAACATTGGAATGACCCAGGTTGAGTAGTGAAAACCTTCAAATCTGTACGAGAAAGATTAGACAAAATTTCTTTTGAGTTGTCCTCAGCTCTATCCCAATACTGCATGTTATTATCTGATGAGATACCTCCCTGCATACCAGTCTATCAGGGAGGAATTTGGGAAGTGCATGAGGAGGGATAGAACATCTAAATACCCTGATATAGGAGAAATTCTCCTCAATAGACCAATCAACAACCGCCTTGATATTTCCTATGACTAACTCTGATATACAGGGGGGTGCACAACCAAACATCATCTAATGCACCGGTATCACCATGAAATGACATATTTCGTAAAACGAATCTTTAGCATTTTCTTTCCACATCTTAGAATGATATTCATGAATCGGTTCAGGGCAAGCTGGGTTCCAACTCCAATTCATCAAAGGGAAAGGAGTTGTGAAGCATATAGCATCCATGATGTATGATAACATGTAAAAAGATATTGGTCTACCACTAAACCTCGTGGTTTGATACTCCATAACCTCCTTAGCTAGGTTTTTTGATAGGATTTTGTTCCAATTGAAGCTATAGCCTTCGGCTGCTTCATGTAAAAGGGGAACCCATTCTGCAGGAAAATGGGTAGGACTTTTCTTTCCGAAAATTCTACATAACATCATAGCCACATAAACCATGTACTCATTCAAAGAGGTTGTGGCATAAACGTTAGACCCTGAATTTTGGTGGGTGTCTCCACCAGTCTTTGATTATGTTGGGGTATGTTTGGTCTTCCTCTGTACATTCTTTCCTTTGAAATTCACTTATGAATTCTTTGTTATAAATATATTTAGAAGTGGGAGACATTTTGTACATTACTTGTATATTCTCTGGTCTGAAAGAGTCGATGACGACCTCTTGACTGTCCAAAATTCTTATTGTCTGCACGTCTATCCTCTCTAAATCCCAGCAGATCATATCATTGTATGTCATGAGTTGTGGGCGCGTAGCCACTTTGTAAAGTTCAGACTATGTTGTGTCCTAAAGTTTGTTTTCAGAATCGTCAAGAAAATTATTGATTTCGCAGTCCAGGGTTTCGAAACTTTGTCTCCAGGATTTGATGGAGTCAATGGCATGCGGTGTAGTATCATACACAACATCTCCTTCTGGGTTGGAGCTTGCAACTGCTTCTTCACTTTTCTTAGGTGCCTTTCTAGGTGCCATAATGTTCGTGTTTAGGATGAATTTCTGTCGCAGAGACAAATGTGTAATCTTTATGAATGCAATTCACTTCTGAATTCAATTGATAAAAGTGAAATTCGAAAAAATAAACCAATCCTCTATTAACCTTTAACTCTTCTTACAACGGGCGTACTGAGACAGGTGGTAAAACTTTAATGTCTTAATGGGGAAGATATTCCCAGAGATACGCAGTTAATTCAAAAACATCTCTATTCATTCGTTGCAAATATTATCGTATATCGACGATTTCAAACTGGAGCTTTAAAAGGACTTATTTCACTAAATCCCGAAATGCGAAAAGTCGTTTTAATCCTTATTAATCCCATTTTAAATTAACTTAAACTCGTCTTAAACTTTATTAAAAAAAAATCGTGATTGTGTATTTTGGCATTTCAGGGATCTTGTACCCATGAGGCATGTCATAAGCAAACCCTGAATCGTGAAATCATGATGGGATTAGTTTAGATGTTGATTACTTATATTAATTCTTTAATCATTTAATATTAATAATTAAATTCTTCCTTTCGGAAAATCGGGAACCGGGAGTTCAAGGGCTAGCACTTTGACAACACTTTGATACAAAGAAACCCGAAACGCGATAGATTAAGTTGTTGATCGTGTTTAAGAGTTTAATTAATCACAATTAGAGGATGCTTTGTGAAATGCGCGTCGGGGTTTATAGCACCTACTTTTTCCCTTTTTCTTTTTTATTTATTACTTTAATATAAGACCATTTCTGGATTTTGGCACCAGGAAATCTGGATTTGTTAATTAGGAAAACATGCTTTGTGAAATGTCGAATCCCGAAATGCGAAAAATTGAAATATTTTTGAGTCTTTTTAAGATTAAGGGCGGCTCCAAGACTATGAAAAAGCGACGCTTCAGGTTTAAAGGGTAAAACATTAAACTTTGTGTCAACATTAGGCTCCATATAGGGATCTCGTTTCCTTGTGGGATGAGAAGAACATGTAGACCAAGTGCCTTCATTGGGTGAATGGGGTCAATAATTTAGCTTTGTGAAATAGACCAGGAGGGAAAAAGAGACAAGACTTTAGGATCTCTGCATTTGACTTTGAAAATTATTCAAAATTAAAACATCTAATTTTCTCGAGTTAGGTTCTCAATAGATTTCTTTTTCTGAAAATGAACTTAGATCTGTATAAGATAATCAAAACCAAATTAACCATTCTACCAGGTTTCATCTGATTCCATTTGCATCAAGGTAAAGCAAATTTAAAGGTGTCAAATTAGGGGATCCCAAAAACTTATAATGTGAATCCAGTTGAGAGAAGAAAAGTTACCAGAGCATCTTCTAATTCATGTATAACAACCTTATCAGATATGAAGATATTGCTTCACTGCCAGCGAGCCTGTTCGGTACCCCGGTGAAGTTATCCGACTTCCCATATCGAATTTCCTTTCACCACTTCATTGTTTTCTAGAATTTAAATGCTGAGATGAGGGCAATCAATATAATGAATTTCCTTTCTTCATCTCTTTGGACTAGATGGGGGCAATCAATATTGAATTTCATTTCACCATCTGTCTATATATATTTTATTTTAATATGAAGTGGGGGCAATCGATCAGTATGTAATATGCTCAAGAAGATATCCGCTTGATATTTTTAAGAACAGAGGCCTGTCAACTCACTTGAATGGCTCTGGACTAATCTTCTCTTTTGACTTCAAACATCATTGGCTTCAGGGAAACTCTTGAGGGAAAAGTCTTGACATATTTTAAGGGATTTCCTTGAGCAAAACGAATCCTATTAGGAGAGCTAGTAAGGTTAGGATTAACCTAGACATACTTTTGGTTCAGCTAAAGTTAAAGAACTATAACCTCAACCTATTCTTATTTTTGAAGGTTTGATTGAGAATTTTCAGAACCAAAGTGAAACCTTTCTTTTCTCAAAGAAATCGTGATAAACACTCAGGGTTAGGTGATAAGCAGGCTTCACCGTGCTTAAAGGGAAAGTAAAGGGCTTAAGAAGCACTATTGCACACATGACCGTTTTTTTTTCCAGTGATAACATCAGCATCAATCGAACTAATGATTTATTTATTCAAATCTCTTAGGATAATTTAGCTTGAATTTTCAGAACAAAATCTCATACCTTGGTAAATCCTAGTTTTTCGGCCAAAAGGCTGTTAATTTATTACCTTTTTCATCGGAAGACAATTAATATACTTATATGTGTATGTTTCCTTTTTAACATCTATAGTCTCTTGGTTGGTCAACAATTTTTGTGCAGAATAAGTTAGCATGCTAATTGTCAAGAAATCTCATGAATATATATATATATATATATATATATATATATATATATATATATATATTTTAATGAAAAAACTTATCGAAGGAAATGAAACTATACAATGAGCGTGAAAACAAACTAGTATGTACAATGAGAATTTAGAAATACATTACTGCATAAAGTGTTTGAGGTGTCGCCCATTTACAGGGACGTTGAGAATGTTTCCATCGAGATTTTCTAATAAAAAAACATCTTTTCCCTCAGAAGCCGAAATCTTATATGGGTTGGACCAGATTGGATCAAACTTGCCATGTTTACCAGTGTCTTCTCTGCTAGCTTCCCATTTCAGGACCAAATCACCAGGGAGGAAATCTCTATCTTTAGATTTTCGATTGAATAAGGCCTTCATGTTATCCTGATATCTCTGTAACCTCTCATTCACTTCAGCCCGGTTTTGTTGAACTTCAACCAGCTGGTTTATCCTCCTGGTGACGTCATTGGGTTCTTCATTTGAATCTTGCCAAAGTTTCATCACGGGTAGAGCAAGATTTATTGGTAAAATGACGTCGGTACCATATACCATCTGGAAAGGGGAAATCCCAATTGATATTTTGGTACTTATCATGTTAGCCCATAGAGAATATTTTAAATGTATATGCCATGCTTTCTTATTTTCAGTCAAAACCTTCTTTATTATAGTAATTAGACTCTGATTAGATGACTCAGCTAAACCATTACCCTGTGGATAGTAAGTTGTTGAGTGTCCTAATATGATGTTGTATTTTTGGAAGAAGCTTAACATGGCCATTGACTTAAATGCTTGGGCATTATTAGTGACGATCTTTTGGGGACAGCCAAACCTGGATAAAATATTTTCTTCTAGGAAATTGATTACTACTGAGTCGGTTGCATTTCTTGTGGGAATGGATTCCACCCATTTAGTTAAATAGTCTATTGCAGTTAGAATCCACTTGATTTGTGCGCTGGAATGTGGGTGAATTTCTCCAATGAAATCAAGACCCCATTGTTGAAATGGAGCTTCAGTTTTAACCAGAACTAAAGGCAAGGCTGGGACTTTCTGTTTGCCTGTAAACATCTGACAAGGAGTACAAGTTTGGACTTTAGTGTTTACATCTGTGAATAATTTAGGCCAATAATACTCAGCTCTTAAGATTTTATAAGTCGTTGTCTGCCAAGCATGGTGCTCGCCACACACTCCCTCATGGAATTCATCTATAACCCTTTTTGTTTCGGTCTCGACTAAGAAGCTCAGTAGGAAACCCAAGGAGTCTTTCCAATATAATTTACCATCTATGATACAATATTTTACAGCGTGTAACTTTAGTGTCCTAGTTTTATATGGGGTTAACTCACTAGGACATTGAAGGGTCAGTAGGTAAGAAACGATATCGCAGTACCAGAATGAAGCAGAGAACTTGTCTTGAATCTTAGTTGTGGGTGGAGTGACATAAAACTCATCTATTTATAGAAATCCCTCATTTTCTTGTAGATGATTTATCCCAAGTGATTTTATATTTGATTTGGCTAACAATTTTGCCAAACCCTGGCCTTTGATAATTTTAGTTGGTTTTAATTCCAAGTCGAACTCCTGAATCTTAGCCAGCCACCTGCCTCTTCTTCTATCGTTGTCTGGTTGCACCAATATATCTTTAACAGAACTTGACGACACATAGGCAATGATCTTCGAGTGAAATACGTAGGTTTTGAAAGCCTTGAGAGCTTTTACCATTGCATAAGCTTGTTTTTCGAAAATGTCATATTTCAGCTTAGCATCCCTGAGACTTATGCTAAAAAATGCAATAGGCCGCTCAAAAACTTCATCATTTTTTTGTAACAATACGGTTGCGATTGTATGTTCAGAGGCAAAAGAGAAAATCAAAAACTCTTTTGTGTAATCCGCGCTTGCCAAGACTGGAGCTTCACTTATTCATTGAAATGACGCTTTGGCTTCATTTGTCCATTTCACCTCGCTATTCTTTTTAAGCATATCTGTAATTAATTTAACAATTTCGGCAAAGTTAGGGATGAATCTTCTCAATAAGTTTATTTTTCCTAAAAAAGACTGAATTTCTTTTACATTTCTAGGAATATTTATGGTATCTATCGCCTCGACCCTTTTGGGATCGATTTTGATTCCATCTCTTGACACGATATGACCCAAGAGTTTACCTTCTTGCATTGCGAAATGGGATTTTTTGGGATTAAGTGACAAACTGAATTTGCGACATTTCTCGAAAGTTTGTTTGAGGTGCGTTAGATGTTCTGCATCATATTTAGAGAAAATAGTCAGGTCATCTAGATAGATAACAAAAAACTTATCTCTTTCACCCATGAAAGCAATATCCATGGCTCGTTGGAAAGTTTCCCCTGCATTCATTAAACCAAAAGGCATTTTGTCATACATAAAAGTACTCCAAGGGGTAGTGAAAGTAGTTTTTTCTTTGTCATATTGGTGTACAACAATCTGATTGTACCCTAAAAAACCATCAATCATGGACATTCTATTAGCTCCAACTACTTTTTCTAAAACATGATCCATCTTAGGTAATGGATAATTGTCTTTAAGCGAGGATCGATTCAGGTTTCTAAAATCTACACATAGTCTGATCTCACCATTTTTCTTTCTCACTGGGACTAAATTGGCTACCCACTTAGAGTATCTCAGTGGGACAATGATTTTAGCATCCAAGAGTTTTTTAACTTCTTTTTCTATTACTGGTAGTAGGATGGGTTTAATCTGCCTGAGTTTTTGCTTAAAATGTTTGACGTCTGGCTTCAAAGGAATTTTATGTTCCATAATGGTAGTGTCGTAAGTTCTCAATTCGTCATAAGACCAAGCAAAAACATCCTTATATTGTCTAAGTAACTCTGCATACTTTCTTTTGATTTCGGGAAACAGATATTTGGATAATTTCACCAACCTAGGAACATCTTTGGTACCTACATCGCAATCCTCGACCTCCTCTAGCTGAGGCTGTAAGGTATTCTTCAAAGGAATGTCATCATGACTAAATAGCCTTTCTAAGGGGATCAGACTCTTAGGTATTTGATTATTTTTTAAAATAAGCATCCGGTGGTTAGCGATTTTATCTTGGAACTTTTGGGGGTTTTCGCCTTCCTGCATGATCTAAATAGGGTCATTCTGGTTTTCTTGGTCAGCATGCATTTCAGCAAAGTAATCTAATGTCTCTAAAAATTTCCGAAGTTGTTCATCATCCTCAAAAACTTGCCAATGTTGTATGTTATTCAGTATGGAAGGCCTAGGTCTCATTACTATATGGTATTTTAATTTGAAATAAGTGGGAGGTGTGAACGTTGAAGCTGATTTGGCTAACGCATCCGCCTGTTGATTTTCTGTTCAGGGAATATAATGAATATTAACAGAGGAGAATTTTTTTTCGATCAGATCCCAAACACAGTTCCGATAAGATCTTAACCTAGGATGTCTGGCCTAGTATTAACGATTTACTTGTTTCATGATTAGCTCTGCATCATCAAAGACTTCCAAGTTTTTAATTTTCATTCTCCTAGCATCTTCCAATCCTAACACTAGGGCTTCATACTCGCATACATTGTTTGTATGTTCAGTGTTCCATTGTAATCTATAAGAGAAAGGGATAACGGATTTTTCACCAAGTGCCACAAAAAGCACCCCAGCTCTAGCCCCAAAATAAGACGAGGCACCATCAAAAAACATTTTCCAGAGACCAGTTCTATATACATCCTGTTTTACTTTTTCTTTTTCTTTTTTGTTTTCTGTACAACTTTCTTGTATACACACATCAATATCGTCATCAATAGATAAAATACAATTTCCTAAATCTTGATCAACAATTTAAACAATGTAGTTGTTTTGGTTGTGTGGGTCACTTACCGTGAATTCTAACCTAGTTTCTTTGTACAAATGCATGAACTTTCCTCCAAAGACTGAGATTGTGGCGTACGTCATGTAGAGTTGGAGGGATCCTCCAAATTTAGCACCCCAAGACCTTGATAAGAGCATACCATACTTCGGGGGTATATCAGCGACGACCACATCCATTAGAATACCTTTTGTGGGTATCTATGCAAGATTTACGACTAAATACTTTATCATGCCTATACACTTAACCTTTCTTGAATCGAAAGAATATAAATCTCCATAAGGTCTGGTAATTTCAAGACCGAGTCTCTCCATAATGGCTTTAGGCATTACATTGTGAGAGGCTCCAGAATCTAACATGCAAGTATGGAGTAAGTGGTCGTGCACAGTTAGAGTGATATAGAAAGGGGCGACGGTGTCTATGGCATCGTCGAAATGTGGGCCAAAAATTATGTTAGTCTTGTCATCTTCTAAATTTATAACATCGGCCTGACTTTCGTTTTCTGAAAAACTAATTAATTTGGCGATTTGTTTCCTGTAAATCGGATTTTTTGCCAGTTCGACAAGAGGTATATGAATTTTGATTTTATTTATTTCATTTTCCATATTAAAACTTCCTATGGTTTTGTCGATCTCTATGGTTTGGGTTTCTAACCCCATTCTTCTCAGTTTTCCATTTTTGTGAGGTCTTAGTTTCAATTATAGGGACCTCCATTTTCTGCGCATTTGCAACTGATGTTTTCGTTGACTTTGTCTTGGTAGGGTGTGTTTCAGTGGTTCTAGTTTTTATAGTTTGTTTCTCAGTGTTTTTTGAAACTGACTCATCCGTTTCACCCCTCAGAAAAATATTTTTCACTGGGGGAGTTGCAAGGCTATTGTTTCTAGGCCTTAGATTGTACTTTTGGTGGAGTTCGGCCATTATATCATCTGCAATTTCTTGATAGGTTGAATCTTCAATAATATCACTGTTTTTGTTATTTTGGGATCTATCTTTCGTGGTTGCAAATTTTTCGTAATCTTGCCTCGTTAAAAAATGTTGTAGGCAGACGTCGCCAAGATTATTGATGTCTTCTTCTAGTTCCTCAAAATCTTCCGCATCTTCTCCTCCTATAAAGATTTCGCTTTTAAATGGGGTTTGGATTTTTTGATCCTCATTCTTAATTTGTCTTGGTGGATTTTGAGGGTTAGGATTCCTTTTGAAATACTTTCTGGGAAAGTGCTCATTCTTCACTTGATCTAGCTCTATTATTGAGATCTTATTTGAGATATCTTTGATTATTCTCGCCATGTCATCTATTTTGTCTTCCGAAGATCTTCCTGATCCAAACGGTCCCCCTTGATCTCTCTATCTTCTGGTTTCATTGTTACCAGTTTCAAATTTGGTTTTCAATTTTCCTGATGCCATCATGTTTGACTCAATCTCTAATGGCATCATCTTGCATCTTGGTGAGGTCTATTGATCTCCTCTCCCTCAATAATAGGGCATAAGTTTTAAACCTGTGAAGTAAAGCAATGCATATAGATTCTTAATAAAAACAGAATTTAATCAATGGCTCATTCACATAGTACACATAGATTTATATCGGAAACCCTCAACTAGGAAAACCTTTCTTATACTCATTATATCAAATTTCACCATTTGCTATACAATATATACAATCTTTTTAGGTATTTCGTAGATACCAAAACCCTAATCCATAAAACCAGGATTATTTTTAGTAAACCGCTAAAAATAGCAAAAACCACCCAAAAAAAAAATTGGGGGATGCTTCCCTGAATGCTATGCGTAACCAGGGGGGGCATACCTGCCCCCCCTGGGACCCCCCTAGGAAAGCGCCCGGCACACATGGCACAAACAAAGAACTACTACGTGGGATCGTCAGATGTAGTTGTCATATCTGACACGCCCACACACACACATGCAAAGAATATAACACATACCAAACATTCTCCCACTTGTTGTTTTCTTTGCATCCAGGGGTCCAGGGGATTATATAGTCTACAATCTAGGGTAGCAATGCCCATTGTTACTCTACACCAGGAGAACTTTTCTGTGCTCACAAAATTTGTCAATGAATCTGCAACATTCTTCAAAGTGTCAACCTTTTCCAGCAACACCTTCTTTTCCTCAACCATGTCTCTCACAAAGTGATACTAAACATCAATATGCTTTGTCTTCGAATGATAAGCAGGGTTCTTTGCCAGGAATATTTAACTTTGATTGTTACAATATAATCTCATTGCTTGTTGTACCAACCCAATACCTAAACACAATCTTTGCAACCATACTGCTTCCTTTCTAGCATGAGTGGATACCATGTATTCATCTTCTGTAGTTGAGAGTGCCAGTACAACCTGTCTTTTGCTCATCCAACTGATTTCTCCTCCAAATAGGTTAAACACATACCCACTTGTATATCTTTTGCAATCTAGATCTCCATCCCAGTCTGCATCAACAAAGACATGTATGCCCAACACTCTTTCCAATCCTATTCTTCCTTGGTAGCACAATCCATAACTGGTAGTGCCACGTAGATACCTAAAGACCCTCTTTACTGCTGTCCAATGCTCCTTCCCTGGTTTTGACATATACCTGCTCAAAACTCCCAATGCATGTGCAATGTCTGGTCTAGTACAGACCATTGCATACATCAAACTGGCAACTGCACTGGCATACAGAACATGGGACATGTCCTCTTCTTCTTCCTGTGTCTTGGGACACTGATCTGCAGATAACTTTGCACCTATAGGAATAGGAACCTTGATCGGTTTACTTCCATGCATATTAAACCTTTGCAATATTGGCTCAACATATTTTCTCTGATTCAACCAGAGTTTCCTGTTTGCATGATCTCTTTTAATCTCCATTCCCATAATGAAGTTAGAAACACCGATATCCTTCATATCAAATTTGGAGGATAGCTGCGATTTCACCTCCTTGATAACATCCATGTTATTTCCTACCAACAACATGTCATCAACATAAAACACTACATAAATGAAGTGATTACTAACCTTCTTGGAATATACATAGTGATCAACCTTGCTTCTTACAAATCCCAATCCAAGGATGTATGTGTCAAAATTTTGGTACCACATCATAGATGATTGCTTTAGACCATATAGTGACTTCTTTAGCTTACATACCAACTCTTTCTTTCCCTTCACTACAAATCCTTCTGGCTGCTTCATGTAGATTTCTTCTTCCAGATCCCCATGTAGGAATGTTGTCTTCACATCCATCTGTTCCACTTCAAGATAAAAAGCAATAGCAATAGATAAAAGAAATCTAATAGAAGTTAACTTAGCAACAGGAGAAAAAATCTCACCAAAGTCAATTCCCTCTACCTGGGAATAACCTTTTTCTACTAACCGAGATTTTTATTTCTCCACTTTACCTTGTTCATTAAACTTCTTCTTAAACAACCATTTGCTACCAACATATTTTCTTCCAGCTGGCAACTCAACTATATCCCATGCCTCATTCTTATCCAAGGCATCCATTGCTTCAACCATGACCTTCTTCCAAAGTTTACTATCCTCTGAATTCACTGCTTCTCTGAAAGTTTTGGGATTATCATCAGTAATAGATAAAGCAAAATTCGAATGGAAATCAGGTGGACTATACCTTTCTGGTTGCCTTTTATCTCTCACTGATCTCCTCAATACTGGGGTATGAGTTTCTTCTTCTTCTTCTTCTTCTTCTTCTGCTTCCTCTTCTTCAGATGATTCCGATTTTGCATCATCCAACTCAATCTCTATTTTCTCAGGTTCGTCTTGCATTGGTAGGAAATCATGTTTGGACACATCTTTTACCTCTCTGAAAACAACATCTTGACTGTAAATAGTTTTCTTGGTTTCTAGGTTCCAAAGCTTATAACCTTTCAAACCATCTTTATAACCAATAAAGATACACTTTTCAGCCTTTTATCTAGCTTACTTCTATTTTCCTTTGGAACATGTACATAAGCATCACAACCAAACACTCTAAGATGTTGAAGAAAGGTTTTCTTTGCAAACCATACCTCGTGTGGAGTTTTATCATCCAACGTTGATGAAGGTGATCAATTGACCAGGTAACATGATGTACCCACTGCCTCTGCCCAGAATTCTTGTCATAACTTGGCACCACTGAGCATACTCCTTGCTTTTTTCATCAGTGTCATGTTCATCCTTTTTGTAACTCCATTCTACCGAGGAGTGTATGGAGTAGTATTTTGCCTTGCTATACCATACTTCTTATAGAATTCTTCGAATTCATTTCCACAGAATTCTCCACCATTATTTGTTCTCAATACCTTTATTTTATTCTCTATCTAATTTTCTACCAGAGCCTTAAACTCTTTAAATTTATTAAATACCTCAGATTTCTTTCTAAGAAAATAAATCCATGTGTTCCTTGAAAAATCATCTATGAATGAAACATAATACATAGATTTACCTAGGGATGGAACAAGAACAGGTCCAAACACATCACTGTGTATCAACTCTAAGATCCCCTTTTCTCTTGTACCACCAGATGGGAATCTTACTCGATTCTGTTTACCATATATGCAATGTTCACAAAAATAAAAATCCATAGTGCAATTAGACATACCTTCAACCATGCCTTTATCGTGTAGTTTTCAAAGGCCCTTTTCTCTAATATGCCCCAGTCTTTGATGCCACAACATGGTCTTCTTTTTAGGGACGATATTGGTCTTGTCCTTTTTATTTGTCTGCTCAAGGACAACAAAACTTTTACACCCATTAGTATAAGTGATTCCCAACAACTTGTATAGAGTTACACACTGAACTCCCCTCATCAACACCATTGCTCCTCGTACCATCTTGCAAGTGTTCTTTCCAAATATAGTATCCACTCCTACATCATCCAACTTTCTTACAGATATTAGGCTCCTGGAAAGTTTTGGAATGTGCAGAACCCCAGGGAGTGTTCTAATCCTTCCATCTTTTAGCAACAACTTAACCCTTCCACATCCCCTGATTTTTGTTGTCGAGTCATCTCCTAGGAATACATCACCACCATCATATTTTTCATATTCAGAGAACCACTCCCTGTGAGGAGTCATATGGTATGACGCATCTGATTCGATCAACCATACATCACGGTCTGCACGTGTACTTGTAGATGCCAGGTAAACATCACCTCCTTCTTCAGTGGAGGTTTTTGCCTCTGTGGAAGAGGTACTATCAAATCCCTTTGGTTTTTCAACCTTCTTAGACTTGCAATCTTTCTTATAATGCCCTATTTTACCACACTTCCAACATTTCCTCAAAGATTTTCCTAGAGACTTAGATCTACCTGTAGATTTATATCTCCACCCCGAAGGCTTACTAGGGTTCCCATCTTAGGTACACCCTCTTACAAATAAAGCATCTGTGTTGTGACCATCCATGCTTTTTTGCCTCATCTCTTCAGATAACAAGGATGCAACTACATCCTCATACTTCAATGTAGATTGAGTGGTACTACCTATTGCTACAACTAGATTATCCCAAGAGTCTGGGAAAGAACATAATAAAGTAATACCCTTATCTTCTTTTGCAATCGTAATATTAACAGAGCCAAGTTGACTTACTAGAGTATTAAAGGCATTTAAATGTTCTATCATAGAATCTCCATCTTCCATATTAAGATGATACATCTTCTTTTGAAGAAATAACTCGTTTACCAGGGACTTTGATTGATACAAATTCCCCAACTTATCCCATAGTTCCTTGGCTGTAGATTCTTCTGAGACATTCAACAACACCGAATCTGCCAGGCAGAGTTGAATAGTACTCCTTGCTCTTCTGTCCAACTTCTCCCAATCTTCCTTCAACATACCAGTAGGTGGTGTACTAGTAGTTTGTGCACTAGTAGGTTGTGTACCATTCGTCTGTGTGCCGGTAGGATGCATACCAATCAGCACCAGGATCCACATCGATCCATTGTTCTTTGTCTACAATAAGGTCGTCCATCTTCAACTTCCATAGCTCAAAGTTTTTACCATTGAACTTCTCTATCTCGATTCTAGAAGAACTCGCCATTCCTCTTTCTGCACTCAAATCACCACTGCAAAATCTCCCACTTAACCCAGGTTTATCACAGACCCAAGATAAACTTGATCTATCAAGACCGAGCCAAACCCTCAACAACAAAGGTGTCCCTCTGAAGCCAAAAATGAGCTTTGATACCACATGTAAGTTTTAAACCTGTAAAGTAAAGCAATGCATATAGATTCTTAAGAAAAACATAATTTAATCAATGGCTCATTCACATAGTACATAGAGATTTATACCGGAAACCCTCAACTAAGAAAACCTTTCTTATATTCATTATATCGAATTTCATCATTCACTAAACAATATATACAATGTTTTTAGGTATTCCATAGATACCAAAACCCTAATCCCTAAAACCGTGATTATTTTTAGTAAACCACTAAAAATAGAAAAAAACGCCCAAATAAAAAATTTGGGGTTGCGCGTAACCAGGGGGGGCATACCAGCCCCCCTTTGGGACACCCCTAGGAAATAGCCAATGCACATGGCACAAACATAGCACTACTACGAGGGATTGTCAGACATAGTTTTCATATGTGACATGCCCACACACACACATGCAAAGAATATAACACATACCCAACAAAATCAGGGTCAAAAGCCCCAACAAAGGTTACTTTCGTTGTAGGTTGGGAGGGTTTGACCTTGGCTGGGATCTTATTATACAATTTATTGAACCTCTGATTGAAATCAAGGACTGATTCAGATTGTTTCTTTCTTAGAGCCCCAAATTCAATTAGATAATAGAGATGGTCTTTCCTTTCCCCCCACTGTCTAATAAAGGCATTTTTAAGTTCCTCATAAGACAATATAGATCCTTCTGTTAGGCCTTGGAACCAGGTTCTTACCTATCCTTCAAAATTTTGAACCAAGAGTCTCGAATAGACATCTTCGTGTTCGATTCCAAGGATATCGACAAATTGTTCAAAGAAATTGATGTATTCGGCTATAGTTAAATCACCCTCTCCTGTGAATTTCGGAAGATTATTCATGTAGTTTTCAGGTAAGTCATGTAGGGGAACTGGGAGGATCAAAGGGACATATCTAGCAACCACCTTTGCAAATATTCTAGGGGGTGGTACTTGGCCGCCCGCTCCTCCTCCGCTAGCCCCACCTCCAACAACACCTCCTCCGGCCACAACCATTGATGATTTAGAGGTTGTTGCTTGGAAATTATGAATAAGGGTTTCAGGAAATTGGTTGTCGATAGAAAAGAAAATTGAGGAAGGGGAACTAGGGAAAAGTGGACTAGTTTGTTCGGACTCACAAGGTGAATTTAAAGGAGAATCAACAGGAGTTGTGTCAAGAAGAATAGGGTGGCTATAAGAGTTCTGAGGGACAGGAAAATGAACTTCACGAAGTGATGATGTGTCAATCGAGGCGAGAAGTGGCACAAATATTTTACCTTTGTTGGTGAAAGAAACGACTGGGAAAATCTCAGTTTTAAAATCAGGCGAGACCAAACTAGGCTCAAAGGTTGTAATGTTATTGGTAGGTAATAACCCGTAATACGGTGGGGTATTTGATCCTTCAAAAATATATCTAGTTTTCAGATCTATAGTTTTAGGTTGATAAAATTTATTTGTCGATGATACAGTCTTTTTAAGATATCTTCTTGATTTTAAAATTTTTTATGGATCTGGAACTGGCAAATTTTGTTTGTCGTCTAGGTTTCTTCGGGTATTCTTTCAGTTAAAAGCCATTTTATTTATCGTGGAGTTTCCAAGTGAAATATAAGGGTAGCCTTATAAGGTTTTTGATCTTTGTTCACTATCAAGATAGAAAGTGTCAATGTCGTTCTTCCCAGGGAAATGCTTCGTTTCTTTGTTCCCCGGCAACGGTGCCAAAAAGGATGTTGTTCCTGAGTTTTTTCTTTAAGGCTCTAAAGTACACCGTTAAGGCATCCGAAAAGAAAGAGAGGGATAAGGATAAAAAGGTAGGTTGTATGAAAAGGGTTAGTGTTGGTTCCTTAACAATCTCTGTCTAGATTCCCAATTTTCTTGGATGTTAATGTCTCTTTCAATAACCGCCCATGAGAACTCTAACTCAACCCGGTTGTTTGTTGTCTGTAAAATGGTGTTAAATAAATTCAAATCAATGCTCGTTTGATACGATAGTACAGGTTCAATATTAGGTTGTCTCGTGACTGGGACAGTCATGGGTGAAAAGGATAGAAAGGGTAAAATCTGTGTTTTCTTTAAGAGTTCTCTATTTCTGCTTCAAAACATGTAAAAAGAACTCCAAAAAACCTTGAATAAATATTGTGACGAAATCAAAGACCGTTTCTAGTATCTGAGTTAAATTTTGAAAAAGGGGAGATGCATGAAGTGAAAAAAAAACATAAAGCTACCGAACAGGGTGAGGCATCAATTAAAGAGGAATCTCACATTGTTGACAGGAGAAGAAAGTAATCAGGAAAAAATCTTAATGAAGCATACGATATTGAAATTTAAAACATTTGCAGGTCTTATATCTGCTGATAGACAATACAGAGGAAAAGCTATAAATGATTAAATAGCAAGAATAATTGTTCACCGCAGTAGAGGTTGTACTAAATTGTATTTAAGTATTCATTAAAGATGTATATGAAAAATATGAAACAACAGAGAAACACATAACTCAAATTTGACCAGATATGGAATCTTCAATCCATATTTGTATTTATTCAAAAATATCTTCAAATTCTTCCTTACAATGCGCCCAGAAAAATCCCCCTTTTGATCAGTATCCTGAAATTACATTTATACCAAACCCATGATGATTGTTGGTTGCTGATCTCCTAACTCCTAGGGACAAACGGTTACAAGAATTGCAAACCCCAACCGTTTACATGATTATCATTTACTTTCCTACCATTTTGATAACATAAGTTTTGAAAATGATACTTCATTGTTTTACTGAAGTATCTCCTTTTGACTTGATATATTGAATACATTTTTCAAGAAGATGTACAAAATTTCTTGGAGACTCTGGAAGATCCTTTGCTTCAAATAAATAGAATTTTCTCTAAGTTTCTGGAAGCCGATCTTCAATTTCCTTACCAGCAAACTTGATTGATTGCAAATTTAAGTTGGGCTTCACTAGCCACCTTTCTATTAGAGTAACATCCATTTCCTTTAACTGTGAAATTTCCATTTGAAATGTGTTCAAATCCTCTTTGAAATTCAACTGGTGTCTTACAATGTTTATCTATCCTGTTATCATCCTATAAGATATAGGATCAACTGGTGACCGGGATATTATCTGTTTTTATTGTTTTTGTTGACAAATGATTTTTCATTCTGCAAATAATGAGAAAAGAAAAAAAGAAGAAAAAAAAAAAGAGGGCATAAAAGAATTTCAATAAAATCCCCATGCAATAATAGTAACTTGGTCCATACCTTTCAAGCATGGCCAAGTTATTTTTTGATAGGGTAGTGAATGAGTTTGGCTAAACAGTTTAATCTTAGCCAAAGTTTCTAGGTAGATTAGTGAATAAATCTGGCCAGACTGTCTAATCCTGGTCAG
This sequence comes from Picea engelmannii, assembly GCA_009831015.1. Taxonomy (NCBI): domain Eukaryota; kingdom Viridiplantae; phylum Streptophyta; class Pinopsida; order Pinales; family Pinaceae; genus Picea; species Picea engelmannii. The sequence goes on from ML776964.1 coordinate 2,269,065, forward strand.
ATAGCCCCAGGGTAGAGTAAATTCTTAACCCAACAGTCTAATCTGGGTTAATTGTCATAGGAACTAGGTTAGAATATAGGTCAGATTGCTTTGTTGATTCATTTCAATAAGAACCAATTTGATGTAAGTGCCGCACCATGTTTCAAATACTTAAAGGGTCGTTTTCCTAACCCCTTGGTGGTGTCCACTTGAAAAACCTTGGAAAAAACCCATAAAAAACATTTATCCTAAGTTTTTCCCCGACGCATGTGTTTTCCGCTCCCCACTTATGCCCCTTGCACATATCAACGGTCCTGATCATGGCGCCCAGATCCATGATGGACAGATCTTTCCGGACCTCCCCGACCGTTCTACCTTTAACGGAGGGAGGGGGGGGGGGGAGGTCCGGAATCACTGATAAGCCTTGCGCCCATCTAGACGGCCCATGATCAAGCACACAGATCGACGGTCAATATTGGATTTCGGACCCCCCCCCATCTGTTCTGCCTTTAATGGAGGGGGGGGGTTCCGGAATGAGTGATAAAAGGCGTGCAAAGATCTGTGGCCAGGAAACAAGCGCCCAGATCAATGGCTCAAATTGTTTTTCGGACCCCCTCGGATGATCTGCTTTTAACCAAGGGGGGGGGTCCGAAATGGTTTTCTTCCTCTAGAAGGTCCCTTGTTATACGTGGCAGCAATCTAATGGCCCCGAGTCCCGTCATCATCTACTATCTGACAGACCTCCGTCACCTCTGGACGTCACCTTCCACCTTTCCCGAAATGGTCATGTCCCATAACTGATGTCAGTCCTTCCCCCCCATTCTCTCATGGCAAGCCCCTTACTATGACTTTTACCTCCAATCGATAGATGCCATGTCACCCATCTGTATCCCTCAGTCACCGTCACCCACCATCTCACCCTCAAATGATCCGTTGGCCATTTATTATTGGATAACCTATATGTTATCTAGCTGACCTGTCTCCCGCGCCCAACCGACCCCAGTTTAAATAAAACTACCGTTATTCCCCTTACTTTCGCTATTCACCCATCGCACCAGAGAAATTCACCGCTTACTCCTCCGTTACATTCCGTTGCCCTCATCCATAGTCAGTCACCCCCACTAACGTTGTGTTTTATTGCAGGTACTGTTGCAGAAATGGTGCCAAAATCAAAACAAGCAGAAGGAGAGGAGAATCCGTTTCTCCCGCCTCCTGTCGACTTGGACAGGATCCCACTGGTCGACAAAGACCAATTAATCGTAGATACTAAATGCGATTTTGATTTCTCAGACCTCCAGTCGTGGCTCAAAGAATTTTTCCTGGACCAGAGTGATGAAATTGGACTCTGGGAGTCCAATTTACCCCTCTACCTTTTCCCTCAGATCCACCATTTTCCTGAGTTCGCTCTCAAGTGTCAAGCCCACTATATTCCCGAACAAAGAGTCGTCATCTCCTCGTCCGGAGAAATTCTGTTCCTCATCACTCCCGAATCCATATACCAGATGATGCAAATCCCCTGGGCCGACTCTGCGTCTCCCTTCAACCTGGAAATTCTCATAGAATTGTACCAAAAAATGACCTTCCCCCAAAGAGCTCAAATATTCGAGCTTTTCCTCCCCCCATCCACTCAATTTCCCTCCACCAATCCTCCTTATCCGTCTTCCATGTTCTCCACTAAGGGAAATCAGGTCATATCATCCCTTTGTGCTTTGTTAGGATACTATTCTGATCAGTGGGTAGATGAACCCATTCTGGGTTTTCTATCCATCTTCTCTATCGACGAAAAGCCCACCACCTAGTTTGATTTCAGCACATTCTTGGCAGACAATATTCACGAACAGTTCATGAATTTCGGCATGGAAGGCATGTTCAGATACTCATCGGTACTAGCATACTTATTCGTTTTCTTCCAGGTGGATAAATTTGGCTTTTCCATGCAGAAGATGGATGGAGATGGTAAACCTCAGGCAGTCACAGCATGGACCTCCTTGCTAAAGCACAACTCCACTGATTTCAATTTCAAGGAGTTCATCGACCAATTCTACCACCCTGTGGTAAGTATGCTAGGTGGCAGGCCTGAGCCTCAGATAAACGATGAAGTTCAGAGGATCCTGCATCTCTCTGACAAAACAAAGAACGTGGATTGGTACCTGTATCAAAATCAGACTGAGATCAGAGTATACGGGTGCGCGTTGGCACCGTATAAGTTGCTCAAGTACCTGCCTGTCAGAATTTTCGCGTTGGAATATATAAGGCAGATTATAAATTCAGATGATATCCATTTTGTATCATTCAAGAAAAAGCAGCAGCTCAGAATCAAGGGGCAGATTGGCCCCTTCATCTGTAACAATCGTGGAGCTGGGGAAGAAGCAGACAAGATGCTAAGGGAGATGAAATTCTTCATGAGTTTCCCATGGCACTATGATCCATGTGGGATCATCTCAGATATGAGAGTGAAAAACAAGAACATCCCGTATGTTCATGTGTCCAGGCCCGAAGTTGAGAAGTTCGCCAATCAGACAGCCTGGGAGCCTAACACATTGATCGAAGTAGAACAACAGGATCCCCTGGCCACTGTGTCACAAATGACCACTCCACAGGTCCCTAAAGAGAAGAGGTTGAGGCAGGATTTATCTCCGCCTGTCAATGAGGTATCTTTCGAGGAATTCCAGCTGCATACCAAGAGGCTTAAGACTGTTGCAGCTCCTAGTTTGACTGGGGAAAAAGAAGCCCCATCTACCACAGTGACCAAAGTTGGTATTCCACCCTTCGGTTCGAGCCTCTATAAAGGCATAACCTCAACAATGCCAAAAAAATCTACAGATTCTCCATTGACCACCCAGCCAGGCAAGGTGGCACCAAAACTGAGCATCTTCGAAAAGTATGAGCTGATCAAGAAAAGGAACCAGTCCCTGACCAACAGTACTTGCACCCAGTTCTGGAAGCAGACGTCGACTGCACAACATAGGTTGTTGTAGGCATTCGACACCGAGAAGGGCAGGATGCATATGGCATTCCTCCAGGCATAGGTGCCAGATCCAAAGGTGATCACCGATTATAAAAGGGCCACCTTCAAATTCCAGATGAAGGACGTGCATCCGGTCGACCAGATGGATCTGCACAAGCAGATAGGGGAAATGGTTTTCTATACGTTGGCACATGCTTCCACTTCTGCATCCAAACTGCAGGTGTCCATGAACAATGTTCAAACACAACTCAAGCTGGAGAAGATATCGTCCTTTACAAAGGACAATAAGATCAAGACTTTGGAGGAGTTGGTCCTCAAGATCGGTTATGATCCTTCAAACGTGAAAGCAGATGAGGAAATGATCAAGAAGAAGAATGCTGGCATAGCCTCCTTGAGGAAACAACTGAAGCTCCCACCCACAGAGGATTCACAGGCGAAGGAGATAGCAGAGAAAGAGGGAGAGAAGGATGAAATTCTCAAGCTGCTCATGGAGCAGAACACACAACTTAAGGAGATGGAAGATGAGATGGAGAAACTATTAAAAGAGAAGGAGAAACTGAAGCCAATGGAATTCGTTCCATTGAGTGCCATTCCATTTTTGGGAGTGATTATAGCATCAGTGACAACAGTTCCATCCGCGACTCCATTGACATCCCAAGAGAAGACAACCGACCTGGCTAAGTCCATGGAAAAGATGAACCTGCGGGAAATAGAGATCAACAGGTTGAAAAAGGAGATTGAGAACCTTCAGGAACTCAAATCTTCCTTTCAGACCAGCCTCTCCAAGGAAAATAAGGTAACAGAGAAGCTCAAGCAGGAGCTACAGCAGCTCCGGAAGAAAATAGTGGCAGGAAAGACTTTGGCCAAGGTTAAAGAGAGTGTATGGACATATATCACTAATTCCATGAACAAGATATGGCCCATGATCCAGATCATGTTTGAGAAGAATGAATTGGTCCAGAGGAGCAAATAGGCCATTGAGAAGATCAGAGTAGAATTGGGAGACATGCCAACACAGGCAAACGAGATCATCAAGTTCCTCAATTCTAAGACCAGGGAAGAGATGGAAGATCTGAAGATTGAAGATTGAAGACAGAACAGAGACCATCCTTGAGGTCAAAAGGGTGCTGACTAAGAGAGGATTAATGCTTCAGCTGGAAGAAAAGGTTCAGGCCATGGACCTAGGGGTACAAATATTCTTCAGCAAGATCGAGGCTCTACAGAAGAAAGGTCTTCCTGGTCTAAAGGTAATCAATGATAAATTGATGACTCTCTCAGATTATAAGAAGAGATTGGTTGATGTGTCTAAGGACAGCTCGAAGTTTGCAGGGATTCAAGGGAGCATCACCGGCAAGGCATTTCTAGATGCCCCTCAGTGGGACATCAACATCCAACACGAGATTTGATACATTTTCCTCACCAAGCCTACATTTGCCAAGTATACAGAAATGGACAAAGTGTATCGAAGGCTACTCAAAGTCAACGTGCCCAGTCACATTCGATGGGAGGAACTTTGTGATCTGATCGAGTATCAAATGAGTTGTCCCCAGTCTAGTCATTCGTCCAATCAGATGAGGTCGTGCAGAGGCTTCATCAACGGCCCACCCAGAAATCAGTGTGCAGTTACACCACATCATCAAGCAGTTCCTAGATTTAGGAAATTTGTTAAGATTAGTTAGGCTAAAAATAGATTTAGCACGTCTTGGTCATTAATGATAGGATAATTTGTAATTTGAGTTATAAATACTTCACCTTTCGAAGTATTGAGGGTTGTTGATCTTCACACCCTGATGCTATCAGACTGTAATCTTTTTGAAGAGATCTTCCATTAATAAAAGGAGGCACTTTTACAGTATTCTTGTGTGTACTCACTGGTGATGTTTTCCTCTCTAAGTTGAATGTTATTCTCACTTTGTTATCATACTGTCTTCTAAATCTAATCTTGAAGAGTGACGAAGGTTGTAGGATTTATCTCGTATACCCTGTTTCTGACTCGAAAGATTTTAGTGTTTTATCTTTTGGTGTTTTCAATAAAGAAATTCTTAATTGCTTCTTTGTTGAAATTATCTTTCTCATCTTTGTTGTTGTTCATCATTTATGCTATTAAAGAATCCAGTGATTATATTATCTCGCCCTGTGAAAGTTTTTCCTTTGCGTTTCTGGTTCGGATTTCATATTTTATTAAAACAAAGACCCCATAGCCCAATGGATGTGTAGACTGTCTCAACAAATTCGAAAAAACACTTTGACAACAAAACCGACTTATTTCTTTACCTAGCCTAATATTTAAAATTGGACACATAGCTAAATCATATAGAGAGATCCCTCTCTGAAGTTGGAAGGGCTAGATCCCAGCTTCAAAAGTGGTTGGATAAAGTTACCTTAGTAGATTTCTTCCGCTGTCAACCTCTAGGAAATTTACCAAGTGCTAACATATCCTAATTGCCCAATGCAATTGTCTCTTCCAATACCTAATGATTCCTTGTCCAATGAATCAAAGATTCTTTCACAATCATCTTTGATTTCTTTAACTATTTTCTTATATTCTACTATGTTGTTTTCCCATACCTTGAGCATGATATCGCCTCTAATCTGCTATGTGAAAGAGAGATTTAGAATTTTCGATACTTCTTCATTTTCAGAACATACAACTGACTTTTGGAAAGTGACCCTCGCTGTGTTAAGCCCTAATGTTGGCTCATTACCCCTTAATTGGGGCATATTAGATTAGTAATGCTATTTTATTTATGTCGGCTTTAGGCCATTAGTTGTAATTTAGATTAGTAATGTTATTTTAATTATGTCGGTTTTAGGCCATTAT
>ML776964.1:2280960-2297854 GCA_009831015.1 Picea engelmannii
CATCTTGTACTTGAACATTTAAGTGGGGTAAAAGGAGGTTGCCCCCTCGAAGAGGCTTATTATCTGAAATTATCTCTTTTTCAAGGCATTGAGTACTTTTTCTGAGGTTTTTATATGCTATATTGATGTTTGGTTCTTAACACGCTGCTTTAGATTCTTTTTCTTTAAAAATAACATTATCAAAAGAATTGCTTGTTTACTAAAAATAATTCTGAATAATCTCTACTTAGGAGATTACTTTTTGTTGCTCAGCTTCTACCTTTGCATGTATTTCCAGTGATTGGTCCTGAAAAAATTTCAGGTCTATAACCTGGCCTTTTATTGAATTCAATTTAACCTGTAGTTGTCTTACCAATTCTTCTTATCGAATAACTTGTATCTGGCTAGTCTGCATCTTTTCGTTCATCTCATATAGACTTGACATAAGCGATTGAATTTCTTGCTTGTCAGCAGCTCTGGCCTACTCTAGACCTTTATTTATTTCTTCTTTGATAATTTTATTGGTATCTTTTAGTTGATCTTGTAACTGGGTTATCCTGCAGTTACTCTGTTCCAACCTTGCTCTCATATTGTTAACAGTGAATAGATTTTTTGTTACCAGTGCTCCCATGGATCCCGCCACCTCTATAGTGAAATCTCCCTCTTTCAAGTTTTTCCCATCCACCAACACCTTGTGTTTCTTTACCATACCAACTTCTCTCATATACATCTCATGTTTTAATACAGCCTTCCTCTTTTTACTGAAGAAGTAATCAGAGGGAGGAATTTCATCTCTGGAGATAGGGTCGAGGTCGCTAGCATATATGACTCCTACCTGAGGGAAACCAAAAGTGGATTGTAAAGGGGTCAAGGAAGTGATGGGGTTTCCTAACTTTGTGGATTTTGTTTCACCAGTTGTCTTGGGAGTATCAATATGAAGAGTAGATGACGCAGGAGGGGGAGATTGACTGGACTCGGGAGGTGTCTCGGACCCTTTTTCTATTTCTTCTCCTGGATTCTCGGTCTGTGGGACTTCTTTGTTTTGTGAAGATCCTTCAACCTCCTGTGGGTTTTCTTCGGTGTTTTCTTTATTCTGTGCTTTTTGTCCAAAGACTGGGGGAATGTTTTCTTGTTATGGAAGGGGCGTTGTTGCTTTGCCCTACAATACCTTGGGCAAACTGCTTCTCCTGTGTCTCTGGAAGGCTAGAAGGTTGGTTTGCAAGTTAGATGATAACGTCTAAACCCTGCCTAACACCTCTTCGTAGGTTTTGACCCCTTCAAAAATGTCATCGCGAGGGGATTCCTCATGTTCAAATGCTTTCATGCCACAATGAGCCATGTGGATCCCCACTGTTTGATAAGGGTTGTGTTTCCTGTGCTCGAGATTCACCAACTTGACTTCCTCAAGAGCTGCAGCTTCAACTTTGGAATGACCCAGGTTGAGTAGAAAAAACCTTCCAATCTGTACGGGAAAGATTGGCCAAAATTTCTTTTGAGTTGTCCTCAGCTCTATCCCAATACCACCTGTTATAATCTGATGAGCTACCTCCCTGTATACCAATCTGTCAGGGAGGAATTTGGGAACTGCATGAGGAGGGATGGAACATTCAAAAACCCTGATATAGGAGAAATTCTCCTCAAAAAACCAATTGGCAACCACCTTGAGATTTCTTATGAATGACTCTGATATACGGGGGGGTGCACAACCAAACAACATCTGATGCACCGATATCACCAAGAAATGAAATTTTTTGTAAAATGAATCTTTAGCATTTTCTTCCCACATCTTAGAATGATATTAATGAATCGGTTTAGGGCAAGTTGGGTTCCAACTCCAATTCATCAAAGGGAAAGGAGTTGTGAAGCATATAGCATCCATGATGTATGCTGACATGTAAAAATCTACTGGTCTACCACTGGACCTCATGGTTTGATACTCCATAACCTCCTTAGCTAGGTTGTCTGATAGGATTTTGTTCCAATTGAAGCTATAGCCTTCGGCTGCTTCATGTAAAAGGGGCACCCATTCTATAGGAAAATGGGTAGGACTTTTCTTTCTGAAAAGTCTACATAACATCATAGCCATAGAAACCATGTACTCATTCAAAGGGGTTGTTGCATAAATGTTATGGGTATCAGCCCTAAATTTTTTTGGGTGTCTCCACCAGTGTCTAATTATGTTGGGGTATGTTTGGTCTGCATCTGTACATTCTTTCCTTTGAAATTCACTTACGAATTCTTTGTTATAAATATATTTAGAAGTGGGAGATAGTTTGTACATTACTTGTATATGCTCCGGTCTGAAAGAGTTGATAACGACCCCTTGACTGTCCAAAATGCTTCTTGTCTGCACATATGTCCTCTCTAAATCCCAACTGATCATATCATTGTATGTCATGAGTCGTGGGTGCATAGCCACTTTGTGAAGTTCAGACTCTGATATGTCCTGGAGTTTGTTTTCAGAATCATCGGGAAAATTCTTGATTTCGTAGTCCAGGGTTTCGAAAATTTGCCTCCAGGATTTGATGGAGTCAATGGCATGCGGTGTAGTATCAGACACGACATCTCCTTCTAGGCTGGAGCTTTCAGTTGCTTCTTCACTTTTCTTAGGTTCCTTTCTAGGTGCCATAATGTTCGTGTTTAGGATGAATTCCTGTCACAAAGACAAATGTGTAATCTTGCTGAATGCAATTCACTTTTGAATTCAATCGATAAAAATGAAATTCGAAAAAATAAACGAATCCTCTATTAACCTTTAACTCTTCTTACAACGGGCGCACTAAGACAGGTGATAAAAATTTAATGTCTTAACGGGGAAGATATTCCCAGAGATACGCAGTTAACTCAAAAACATCTCTATTCATCCATTGCAAATATTACCATATATTGGCGATTTCAAACTGGAGCTTTAAAAGGACTGCTTTCACTAAATCTCTAAATGCGAAACGCAAAAATTTGTTTTAATCCTTATTAATCCCATTTTAAATTAACTTAAACTTGTCTTAAACTTTATTAAAAAAAAATCGTGATTTCTCATTTTGGCATTTCGGGGATCCTGTACCCATGAGGCATGTCATAAGCAAACCCCGAATCGTGAAATCACAATGGGATTAGTTTAGACGTTGATTACTTATATTAACACTTTAATCGTTTAAGATTAGTAATTAACTTTTTCCTTTCGGAAAATCAGGAACCGGGAGTTCAAGGGCTAGCGCTTTGACAACACTTTGATACAAAGAAACCCAAAACGCGAGAGATTAAGTTGTTGATTGTGTTTAAGAGTTTAATTAATCACAATTAGAGGATTCTTTGTGAAACACGCGTCGGGGTTTATAGCACCTACTTTTTCCCTTTTTTTATTTTATTTATTACTATAATATAAGACCATTTCGGGATTTTGGCACTGGTAAATCTGGAGTTGTTAATTAGGAAAGCATGCCTTGTGAAATGCCAAACCCCAAAATGTGAAAAATCGAAAGATTTTTTATTCTTTTTAAGATTAAGGGCGGCTCCAAGACTAGGAAAAAGCGACGCTTCAGGTTTAAATGGTAAAACATTAAACTTCGTGTCAACAAACACTATAAATATGTGCCATGGCTGTGCTAGAAAAATAATAAATTCAAGGTATTTTTATGCTGCAAGAATTCTTCTTTGAGAATCATCTTTTCTCTTTGAATCATTCAAGCACCATTGCAAGGGCCATTCCACTCACCTCTTGAGAGGATTGGCATTGTATTTCTTCATCATTGTCATTTGCCATTGCATGAAGAGAAGAGCTCTCTATTAGGGAAATCAAGAGCCCTCCCAAGGAGGAAGAGGGGACTCATAAGTCCCTGCCTTTCTCTACGGTGTTTAGCCTATCAATATATTGATCCATTGCTAGCTATATATTGGTCATTTTTTTCTTTTCATGGTTCTAGTTCTTTCAAGCTTCTCTAACTTTTATTTCTTATTTGTTTTTAGTTTTATTTCTTTGTTTCATGTGTATTTGGTTATCTAATCAACTCACAAACTTATATCTTGTTTAACTGAATTAACTAAGCATGCAAGTGTTGTGTTTTTTCTCACCCATATGACAAAACCAGCACAACACACATGTCCCTCTCTCTCGGACTTAGGATAAAATAATATCCTTACTTTATATTTTTAATTAATATTAATTTAATATTCCTTTGGGTTTAAGCCCCCTTAACTCCCCCCCCACCCCCTTAGCCTCAACTAGTGGATTTACCCCCCAATACTATTTTACATGGTTGGTCTACTGCAATGATGGATTTTCATTCTATTTTCATGTGATTATATTTACATTCTCAATACAGATGTACTGATCTTTTTGCATCCAGGCTCACCAACCTAAAAAACATAAAGATCATGCACTAAACCAGTGTGCGCAAAACTTCTTGGATGCATGCACTCTTCTTTTAGTGTGACACCCTCACACACTTACACAAGTGCATGTTACATCATGACATATATACCAAAAAGGTTCTCTTACCTCCAAAATCACACACTAAGTCGATGTGCACTGAATCCTGGAATGTGCGCTATCCTCGATGACTCTTATTTTAGTGTGCCATCCTCATGTGCTTATACCGGTGCACGTTGCATACTTCAATATGTTCCTTTTCTAGTGTTCCATTCCTACACATTTACACAGGTGCGCACTATATATATTACATTGCACACACTCTTTTGGTACGAGATTCTTGCACACTAACTTAGTGCGCACAAAACCAACCAAATATATTTTTCCTTCAACTCACTAGCTTATATGTAAAGTACAGTTACAATTATATGTACAAATGGGGTTCAACCTAAGAGTATTACATTCCACTCCCCCTTATTTATGCATTGTCCTCAGTGCAGTATATACACATGTACAACCAAAATTTCAAAAGTCTTCAAAACGATGCGGGTACTCTGCCCGCATATCATCCTCATGCTCCCAAGTCACATCCTCAAGGGAACACCTAGTCCATTGGACCTTTATTATTCCTATGGATCGATTCTGGAGCTACTTGATCATCTTCTTATCAAATATCCACACAGGATGCACTTGAAAACTGCCTTCTTGCTCCACCTGAATCACACTCCAATCAATGACATGATTAGTATCATGTACATATATTTTAAGAAATGATACATGGAACACATTATGAATAGACATTCATGAAGGAAAATAAATCATGTATGCTACATGCCCAATCCTTTCTATAATTTGAAATGGTCCACAAAAACGTGTTGCCACTTTGAAAAAATTCTCAACTTCAGGGAATTTCTGTTGGCCTTTACTTTCAAGAACACATGATCACCCACTTTAAATTCTCTGTGAGTTCTACCCTTATCAACATATATTTTCTACATGTCCTAGGAAGCCTTTAAATTCTGTTTCATTTTCGTCGTGTTCTCTTACATCTCCCTGAGTGGTTCTAGTCCAACCATTGTGTGGTCTGTTGGGTTGTCCCAGCTCACTGGTGTGTTTCATTTTCTGCCATAGAGTTCCTCAAATGGGATCATCTTCAATGATGCTTGGTACCCATTTTTGTAAGAAAACTCTACCAAGTGAAAATAATCCTCCCATTTGGATGGTTTATCCATCACATACATCCTTAGCATATCTTCTATTACCTGATTCACCCTTTATGTCTAACCATTTGATTCTAGATGATAAGATGTGATAAAATGCATATTTGTTCCAAATTCCTTGAACAATCCTTTCCAAAAGTTTGATGTAAATTTTGGATCTCTGTTAGACACAATTATGTTGGGAATTCCATGTAATCAAGATATTTCTTTCAGATAGATATCGGATATGTTATCTTCCTTGTGAGTGATATTTACTTGAATAAAACGAGCACCTTTAGTAAGCTTATCAACCACTACCATGATAGAATCGTGTTTCTTTCTTGTTATGGTTATTTTGGTGATGAAATCCATTGTTATTACTTCCCATTTCCACTTAGGAATGGGAAATGGCTGTAAAAAACTAGTTGGGTGTCTATGCTCATCCTTGACCTTTTGACATTTGAAACACCTGGAAATAAAATCAACAATTTCTTTCTTCATTTCTGGCCAATAATGTTGGCTCTTGACAAATGCAATAGTTTTCTGATAACTTGGGTGTCCATTATAAAGAACATTATGCATTTATCCCAATATCATATTATTCAATTCTCTAGAATTGAGCACATAAATGATGCCCCTATACATGAGAATTTTATCATTTTCCAGCTTATAGTCTTCAACTTTCTACTGTAAATTACCTTGTTGATTTTTTTCCTTTACCTCAATGTATTTCTTATCTAACTTTGCAGCCTCTACAATTATATCCTACAAGTCTTATTGGTACATTCTAATGTTTGTACCATGCATCTTATGAAACCTCCTACCGAGTGCATCAACCACCTTGTTTTATTTACCTTTGATATGTTTTATATCAAAATCACATTCACTGAGGAAATCTAACCACCTACTTTGCCTGGCATTTAGAGTTGGTTTTACAAACAAGCATTTCAAGCCACTATGGTATGTCCTCAAATTAAATATTTTCCCCAAGAGGTAGTGTCTCCACATCGTCAAGGCATGCACTATGGCTACCAACTCCAAATCATGAGTATTATAGTGCCTTTCATGCTCCTTCAACTTCCTTGATTCATAGGACACCACATACCCATTCTGACTAAGGACTCCACCAAGCCCTTCTTTACATGCATCAATGCATGCAATGAAATATTCCTTTGGATCAACAATCCTTAGTATTGGAGAACTTTCTAATAATTTCTTAAAGTGTTGGAAACTCTTTTCACAATATGATGTCCACTCAAACTTCATACCCTTCTTCTGCAAGGAAGTGATTGGGTGTGCAATCTTCAAGAATCCTTCAATAAATCTCCTATATTAACCTACAAGGCCAATGAATGATATAACATTCGATACATTCCTTAGTGCTGGCCATCCCTCAATGGACTTTATATTTTTTTGGATCTATAGCTATCCCTTCCTCTGAACTGATATGGTCCAAATAATGAATTAGCTTATGGTAAAATGAGAATTTTCTCAATTTGGCATACAACTGATGCCCCCTTAATACTGTAACACCATTCTCAAGTGGTATTCATGCTCTTCTTTATAATTAGAATATATCAAAATATCATCCAATAAGACAATGACAAACTTGTCCAAATAATTTCTGAATGTACCATTCATGAGACACATGAATACAACTGGTGCATTTGTCAACACAAATGGCACCACTATGAACTCATAATAGCCATACCTTGTTCTGAAGGAAGTCTTGCTGATGTCTTCTTTGTTAATTCTTACCTAATGGTATCCTGACCTGAGATCAATCTCGGAGAATATTTTTTCATCTTTCAGTTGATCAAAGAGGTCATCTATTCTTGGAAAAGGATACTTTTTCTTCATAGTACCCTTCTTAAACTACATGAAGTCTATGAAAAGTATCATAGTTCCATCCTTTTTCTTCACAAATAAAAATGGGGCACCCCAAGGTGACACACTTGGGCGTATATACCCCTTCTTCAGAATCTCTTCAAGTTGCATCTGCAATTCCTTCAATTATGGTGTACTCATCCTATAAGGAGTCTTAGATACTAGAGCTTCTACAGTCATTAGATTGATATAGAAATCAATATCTCTTTTGGGTGGAAATCCCGATATTTCCTTAAATACATCTCCAAACTCTTTTAGGACTACATTATCTTCAATAGTTGGCACCTTTTCCTTAGGTGTCTCTTCCATATGTGTTGCAAATATTTGATAGCCTTTCCTGTAACGTTTCTTCAGTTGCAAGGATGAAATTTCTCTGACAGTCACTGCTCTGGGAATTCCTTGTACTTTCCTTAAGTTTACTTCCTCATCCAAGCAAGTAAATTCCTTATTATAACATTCTAATACATCATGGTAGTTGGTCCAACCAATCCATACCAATTAGGAATTCGTAGGAACCTAAAGGTATGATGTTCAAATCTTCTCTAGTGTTCAGTCCATTCATGATCATTGGACATGCTTAACCATTTCATTAATTTTTCTTTTAACTTCAGTAGCCAGTTGCACTAACCAAGATTTTCCAAGATTGTTTCTTGTAAAATGAAATCTTTCGACCATCTTAGGATCTAGATAACTATGACTAGCTCCTGAATCAATTAAAATGGAAATGAGATGACTATTGATATTACCTTCCACTTCAATCATATGTGATTGAAATTCAACTTACTTGTTTTCCATTTCTACATAGATCTTAGGTACATTTCTTCCCATGTCCTCCACTGTTTCAACTTTTTGTACATCGTGAACAGTCCTCACTTTTTCACTTTTTTGAGGGAAATCTCTGTACATATGATCTCCCTTACAATCCCAAAATTGAATAGGTGGTTTCCTTGGTCTTTTCCTCAATGTCTCTGTCATTTTGGATTTTTTAAAAGTCGTTTGTTCCTGATAGTTATTTCTGAAGAATGGTGGTTTAGTTCCCTTCTTCCTTTGTTCCATATTTCTTTTCTTCTTGTCTTCCCAAGCTTTTTGGTAAGTTATTTTCCCTTTGTGTTGATCATAAAGACACTTATCCCTTCTTATAGTTTCCTCCAATGTTTTGGGATCATTGTATTGTAACCTGTCACTGATAAATGATGGAATCCCACTCAAATATCTTTGAATATTAACTTCCTCATCCTTGATGAAGGAAACATATTTCAGTATCTCTAAAAACCTCCTTTCATACTCATATATGGTCATACTTCCAAGCTTGAGTTCAAAGAATTCATTCATTTTCTTATCATAGTATCTCTTATTCAAGTATTTCCTTTGAAAATACCTCTTGAATTCCCTCCAATTTACCTTTGTCTCATCAATATGTTGCAGCTGCACATATTGGTCCCACCACATTGATGTTTTTCCCTTGAGATGATAAATAACAATTCTACCTTCTTCCTATGAGAAGTAATTATGCAATTGAAAATACTTCTTCATGTTTAGCAATCATGTTTCTACATCTTCATCCTTCTTGTGTTCACCATCAAAAGTAGGATGCTTGATTTTATTCATTTCCCCCTGAAGTTCATCCACTCCAGACTTCTTGTTTTTCTTCCTAACCAGGGATAGACTTGCACTATTATGTGCTCTCCTATTTGAATGTCTCCTTATCCATGTTTTTCTCTATTCTATCCAAGCTCTGCATTAACTTGATTTTGAAATATTCCTATTGTTTTTTGTCTTTCATAAGCCTCTCATTATCAACTTTATAACTCAAGACATCCTTTTGTAAAAATTTTATGGTCTCTACCAAGTTCATGCTTTCTTCCTTACCTTCTCCATGTCCATTTTAATTTGCACCCTCATTACCCATATGGACATACATTCCTCTAATATCTTATTCATGGTTGTAAACTCCCTACACATCTTCCATGATTCTAAAAGTTTTGTTGATCCTGTCCTGATCTAAATGTTGTTAACTCTGCAAAATGTGCAACCAACAAAATTTGTTAGGCTAAACAATTTAACAATTCATTAAATTATGTACAATTTTGTTTCCATAAAACTTCATAATTCTTTCTTTTTATTTCTTGGGAAGATTAACTTCCCAATCAATTTTGCGTGCACTACTTCTCAATTATAAATCCATAATTAGCATACACTAGTTTTTCACACACAACGCTAAAATGTAGTGCATGCACCACACACCTATAATTGGTGTGCACCCTTTTATATTGCGCGCCAATCTCTGATGAGCACAAATTTTGTGGCATGCACTGATACTCTGAACGCACTACAAGCACCACACCAAACCAAACCAGAGTTTAGTGTGTTCATAGTGCACACCCATATTCCCTGCACACCATTATTATGTTGCTTGCCAGTATCTATTGAGCACCATTATTATGTCACACTACAAGCACCACACCACACAACTCTAGGGTTTAATGTGTTAACATCGCACGCCAAAACACCAAGCACACACTTTGTGAATCACATTATTACTCATATGTCATAAGATTTTCACCCTGTGATGCCAAATTTTAGCATGTTTTTTCGTGCATCTATATTTTGTGCACTCCATCAATTATACCAATGCAGTGTCAAAACTTAGTTTACATACACTGTGTACCCTTATTTTCTGCGCGATGCCAAAATTTTAGTGCGCACTCCTGCACAACATTATTTTTTCACATCAACGGTTTCACATATTGCAGTACCCTATTTTAATGCACACACTTACGCACCTTTATTTTTCTATGCATCATTACTACTTAGCACACACAATATTTTTTTACGCTTAATTGATTTTTCCATAAATTTTGATGCAGAAATTGGGTATTTTATCCGATTTTCACCCAATTTCCACCATGGACATTCTGCAACCATGAAATTTGTTCAATTTCACTCATTTTGTTGTGGCTTCTCTGTAACCTCAAATTCAACCAATGTATATATGAATTTCCTTAACCAAGGATTAAAATTAAGGATATCTTATCACTTAACCAATTTTCCAAAATTCTCCATGAATTTAACAACAAAAATTGGGGCTTTTACCCAATTCTATTCAATTTCTTCAATTTACATCATGTATGCACTATAACTTGAAATTGTGTCACTCCCAAGTTCAATTCTCCGCGACAATCCCCTTCGAAATTATGCTAAGTAGGCCCATCCAGGATTAGTGTTAAAACTGGGCTCTGATACCAATTTGTAACAACCCCAAACATATTATTTTATTGGCGCATATGCTTTGATACCAATTTGTAACAACCCCAACCATATTATTTTACTAGGGAATATGATCTTATACCAATTTGTAACAACCCCAGCCATATTATTTTACTGGCGCATATGCTCTGATACCAATTTGAGCATTCCTAACCACCTGCTAGGCTATGCCACTTAAAAAAATTCTTTCTCTGATACCATACTTGTAATGTCTCCATTACTAACAAAAAATATACAAAGATGCTCTGATACTAATTAAAACATATAACTACACCTTGCAATGCACAATTATATACATAATCATAGCATAAATATACATGTGGGATAAACAACATAAACCCATGAAAGAAAATGCATAATTATTACCGCAACTCATGATGTAACACATAATTGACACTTATCTTTAAATAAATGGCACCAACTACATGAAAACATTCCACTTTCCTCCCATACTTAGACCACATTGCTCATAACTCTCAGTAGTGGGTCACCCCTGAGCCAGCGCTAAACTCCACTTGGGTAAGGGTTCCTAGCCAAGCTAAGTTATCTTAGTCAATAGGAAAACTCAGTCATAGATAACTTAGTCATAGGTGACTCAATCACAGGAAACTCATTCATAGTTACCAATTCATAAAGACAACCTACAACCCCCCATTCCCCACATGCCTATCCCACCCCAGGAAGCATGCCCCTTCTCTTCTCAACAGTCCTTCAGCTACCCCACTTCCCTTCCAGGAATTCAACAACAGGCCAGACAAAAAGTCTCATAGCCCTATTGTTGTAGTTTGGTACCTCGAGAAATAATTCCCAGCAATTATCTCACCTAGATAGAATGCAATGTCCTATGGGCCTAACAACCCACCTCTTTAGTCCATCTCTCCAAACTACGCAATGTACATGTATTTATGACATCAACAACATAGTATTGATCATAGTAGCAATAGGGTTTGATGATAGAACAATCAACTATAGATCACAACTGAGTGATTGTATGCATGAATGATCTAATGATAGCAAAAAGGTACTAAGTCCAAACTATTTGGATGCATGTTCCCAACTTGACACTTTTCATGTTGAGAATTGTCTTCAATCCACATGTCCCTCTCTCTCATACTTAAGAAAAAATAATATCCTTGCTTTATATTTTTAAGGAATATTAATATAATATTTCTTTGGGTTTAAGCCCCCTTAACTCCCCCTCCCCCCTAACCTCAACTAGTGGAGTTAACCCCCCGTACTCTTTTATGTGATCAGTCTTCTATAGTGATGAATTTTCATTATATTTGCATGTGATTACATTTACATTCTCAATACAAAAGTACTGATCATTTTTCATCCAGGTTCACCAACCTCAAAAACATAAAGATCATACACTAAACCGGTGTGTGCAGAACTTCTGGGATGTGTGCACTCTTCCTTCAGGGAGCCACCCTCGTACACTTACACAGGTGCACATTACATCATGATATATATACCAAAAAGGTTCTCTGACCTCCAAAATATGCACTAAGCCAATGTGAATTGAATCCTAGAATGTGCGCCATCCTGGACAACTCTTATTTTAGTGCGCCATCTTCACATGCTTATACCTGTGCACACTGTATACTTCAAGTTGTTAATATTCTAGTGCACCAACTTCACATGCGTATACCTGTAAACACTGTATACTTCAAGTTGTTCCTCTTCTAGTGCGCCATTCATGTGCATTTACACAGATGTGTGTTGTATATATTAAACTGTGCACTATAATAATTTTACACTGCAAACACTCTTTTGTAATGAGATTCTTATGCACTAACTTAATGCATGGAGAACCAACCAATGATATTTTTACTTCAGCTCACCAACTTATATGTAAAGTACAATTAAAATTGTATGTACAAATAGGGTTCAACCTAGGGGTATTACATATTTATACAAGTTTTTCATTGTATTTTTGGATGACATACTTATTTATTAAAGTATGAAGAGGAGAATGAGAAGCACTTGAAGATGGTGTTCTAGGTATTGAGAGAGCATCAAATTTATGCAAAGATGAGCAAGTTCTCATTTTATCATCGAAAAATTCATTAATTGGGTCATATTATTTCTAAGGAAGAAATAGTTGTGGATCCATAAAAGATCAAATCCATTGAGGAATGGATGACACCAAGAAATGTCGCAGAGGTAAGGTCCTTTATGGGACTTGCGTGTTATTACAAAAGGTTTATTGAAGGATTCTCACATATTGTGCATCCAATTACATCTTTGGACACAATTTGAATGGACTCTGGATTATGCAAGGAGTTTTCATCATTTGAAGAGTTTGTTGACAAGTGAGCCAATTTTGAGAATTGTTGATTTGGATGCAGACTTCGTTGTGTGCATAGATGCATGCAAGGAAGGGCTTGGTGGATTCCTTATTCAGAATGGGCATGTGATATGCTACGAATCAAGAAAGTTAAAAGAGCATGAAATATATGCTACTCATGACTTAGAATTGTAAGCCATAGTAAATTCCTTGAATATGTGGCGACATTATCTTATGGGTAAAATATTTGAGTTGGGGATAGACCATAGTGGTCTAAAGTATCATTTTGGATATCCAAGTATAAATGCAAGACAAAGTAAGTGGTTAGAATTCCTCAGTGAGTATGAATTTGACATAAATCATATCAGAGGGAAATTTAACAAGGTGGTTGACACACTCCGTAGGAGGTGCATAAGATGCATGCTACAACCATTAGCATGTACAAATCTGATTTGTGTGATAGAATTTTAGAAGTTTCCAAATCAAATCAACACTATGTGGATATAAAGGTGACTTTACAGCGAGGTATGTCACCGCTTAATTCGTAATGTTATGATCTAAGAGAGGATGGAATCCTCATGTATAGGTGCAGAGTCTATGTGCCAAATAATCAAGAGTTTAAAAGTATGATATTTTCATAGATGCATAAGGTTCCTTATGTTGTACATCTAGGTTACCAAAAGACAATTGTAGCAATCAAAAATAAATACTATTCATGAGGTATGAAAAAGGAAGTTGTTGATTTTATTGCTAGATGTATCAAATGTCAGAAGTTCAAGGTTGAGCATAGACATCCAATTGGTTTTCTACAACCTTTTCCCATTATTGAGTGGAAGTGGGAAGTTGTAACCATGGACTTCATAACTAAGTTTCCTAGGACTTCTAAACAACATGACTCTATTATGTTGGTGGTAGAAAAGCTTTCTAAAGATACCCATTTTATTCCAATGAAGTCAACGGATAAGGAAACTGACATTGTTGATATATACATGTGAGAAATTTCCAAGATGAATGTAACTAAGAAAATTATGTCTGACAAATATTCCAAGTTCACCTTGAAATTTTGGAACGGGATGTTCAAAGGATTTGGGACAAATAGGAACTTTAGCATAGGATATCACCTTGAGTCAAAAGGACAAACAGAGAGGGTAAAGTAGGTGATTGAAGACATTCTTAGAATGTATGTGATGGATAAGCCATCAAAATGGGAAGACTACCTTCACTTGGTATAGTTTTCTTACAACAATGGCTATCAAACATATTTAAATATGAGCCCATTTGAAGCACTTTATGGTATAAAGTGAAATACACTAGTGATTTGGGACAACTCAACAGACCACGTAGTAGTTGGGCTAGAACTACTTATGGAAATGGAGGAGAAGATGGTAAATATAAGGAAAAATTTAAAGGATTCCCAAGAAAGGAAGAAAAGTTGCATGGATAAAGGTAGAACCCATAGAGAGTTTAAAGTGGGTGATCACATGTTTTTTAAAGTGAAATTCAAACGTAGTTCCCTGAAGTTGGGGAATTTCTCTAAGTTGGCAGCATGCTACTGTGGGTCGTTTGAAATCGTAGAGAGGATTGGTCCTATCGCATATATGATTGCATTTCCTACATCCTTGTGTATTCATAATGTTTTCCATGTGTCATTTCTTAAAAGGTACGTACCTGATGCTAATCATCTTATTGATTGGAATGTGATTCAGATGGAGCCAGAAGGAGATTTTCAAGTCCGATCGGTTTGCATATTGGATCAGAAAATAAAACAGCTCCAGGATAGAGTCATGGAGCTGGTAAAGGTTCAATGGACATAGTACGGTCTCAGGGATGCAACTTGGGAGTGAGAGGATGCTATGCAGGTAGAGTATTTGCATCTTTTCGAAGATTTTTAAAATTTTGTATGTACATGTGTATATGATGCACTAAGGACAGTGCATAAATAAGGGGGAGGGGAATGTAATGTCCCTAATATAGACCCTTTGTAATTGTACATATAGGTTCGTGAGCCATTAGTACCAATTGAGAATGTAAATGTACATATAGGCTGGTGATTTGTCGTCACCTAGTTTTGGTGTTGCGCACACCTGAGTAGTGCGCAAAGAATTGTTATCAAGGAAAGGGTGTGCACATTCATAGTGTTGTGCGCACCTGGGTAAGTGCACATGGTTGCACATCTAATAAGGGTGCACAAATTTCACAGTGTTGTGCACACTTGGGTAAGTGCACGTGAATGATCGAGGAGTGTGCACCAAGCCAAGTTATATATATGTATATATATGGATGTATATGTATTGAGGTTGGAGAGCCTATGTGATTATGAGGCTGGTGAGCTAGGATGAAAATAGGCCAGTGTTCCTAGTCATTTAAATTGTAATCATACTTAGTTATTCGTATTTAATTTCATCATTTTTTGAAGATAGAATCAGACGAAAAGAGACAGGGGGCTAAATCCATCGGAAAAGGGAAAAGGGGATGAGACTTACGTCTTAGGGATATTTTATAATATTTCCAAAAAGTGTAATTTATGGCTAATTATTTTATTCTTAATTCTCGGGGTTGGGAATGAGTCACCAAGTGGATTAAGCTACTTCTAAAGGCGAAAAGTGTCGATTTGAAGGCATACAATACATATTTCTATCCTTAGTGTATTTTGAGGGATATTCTAGGATTATTCATTATTCACTCTCATGTGCAGAAGGGGTCGGTCGAGGGAGAGGATGACTATCACTTTATCTGCATAGAGAAGCTTGTAATGGGTTTTTTTGTTGTAATCAGAGTTTTTTTGTGGAAGAGACAAGTTTTCAGGCCTGTGTGAAGTCTCTCTGAGTGAGATATTTGTAGTTGAAGAAGTAGGTTATCGGGCCCGTGAGCATACTCTCCAAGTGATATTTTTGTGGAGAATTGTTCCCTGGTGCATTGGGCATTAGTCATAGGGCTCAAAGAATTCCTATCTAACCAGTTGTTGGTAACCCTGGAAGGGAAGTGGGTTAGTCAAGGGACTATTGAGAAGAGGAGGGGAACCCTTCCTTGGGTGTGACAAGTGCGTGCGGAATGAGAGATTGTAGACTAGTTGCAGTAGTGGTACCTTGGATTGATTAATTATGTTAAGAATCAGACTTTATCCCATCATTAGGAACCCTTTTTCCCTGGTGGAGTTAAGCCCCAGCTCGAGGGTGACCTATTACTGAAATATTATGAGAAACAAAGTCTATAGTTGGGAGAAACGTATGATTTCTACACGCATTTGGTGACTTTCATAAAAGATGAGTGTTCTTTATATGCTTGTCTCATTTACTGTGTGTTTATTTATCTATGTTTGACATGGGTTAATTCTTGTATGTTGTCGCATATAAGTAATTGTTGTTATTCTGTCTAATGTTTCTTTCACATGTAAGTGTGGTGTTGATAGTCATTATTTTAGTTGTGTATGAGTATGATAGTTATTGATATTTTTTCTTGTTAAGTTATCCTTTGACATTGGTCATGAGTCTCAGAGGCAAGGATTGCATGGATATGTGCACAGGAAAGTATCTTGTGTGCACAAGGGAATGGAATTCATGTGTGCATACTGGGAAATAGACCTTGTGTACAAGGAAAATCAGAATTAGCGTGTGACGCTAGGATGGTTGTCTGCACAATAGTGTTGTGTGATCCATATGTCGGTGCATATAGTTGTTTTTAGTTACTTTCATTGCTTAAAGTTATGTTAAAAGAATAAATTTAGTGTGGTGTGTTTCAATTTGAGATTGAGATTGTGGCTTCCGTTGGATCATGTTGTCATTGATGCCAATGGTTTGATTACTTGGGAGATTGTTGGATCATATGTCATTGATGTAAATGGTTTGGTTTGATTGATGTCATTGGTTGATGTCAAGTAATTGATTGATATGATTCCCTTGATGAGAA
>ML776964.1:2304970-2337569 GCA_009831015.1 Picea engelmannii
TAGAGTTTTACTCTATTCAGTTGTTGCTGATAAACCCCAAGGATTGTAGTCCGTAATAAAAAGAAAATTGTACATACATCTTGTGTTCTTTGTGTTCATTGTGGTGATGACTTGTTGATGATATATTGTTGATATGTGCTCACTCTAACTAGTTATAAATGACAACAATGGTTAATGAATAAATGTTGAATGCTAATTGATGAGTTTTTGTGCAAGAGGGAAGTTTTGGGAAAAAGAGCCCCACACTCATTCACCCCCCCTCTAAGTGTGGTAGGTGTGTCCAAAAGCTTCAAGTGATACTGCACAGACTAGAGTTTAGTATAGAATCTATATATTGGATTTTTGGAGTAGCATTGTTCAATAGTAAGTTGGATGATGTTACATTGTGATATCATAACAATTTGGTAACATGGATGTAACATATTGGTTTCAAATCAATAGAAGTTAATATTTTGTGATGTGGCCCATCTTGGGTGGCTAGGGACGTTACAGGTATCCCATGTCCAAGAATGGATTGGGTCTGTAACCCATCCCTTAACCTCCTCCATAATTTAGGATTTAGGAGTGACCTATCACTTGGCCTTTACCTCAATTTCCAAAGCCTCCATTTCATTATTTTTTATAGTTGATCACTTCTCTTCAAAGTATTTCTCATCTTCCTAGGCTTCTCTCACCGCTCTAGAAGATAAAAATGGGGTTCTAGAGGTTGAATCAATTCTATCACTCCCCTGGATTTTTTTTTCGTGCATACCCCCCCCATCCACTAGAACCACTACCTATCGTATTTGCAGAGAAAAACCACAAACAAAAATAAAAAGAAAGGACAAAATGAAACAATAACACAAACAAAGACAGATAAATCCCATGTGCGAGAGCCAAAAGGGGAGGGGAAACTCCCACAATACCCTCTCAGCATCTCCCAAGGGTTAAGAAACAAAAATACCCCCAAAATACAAACCACTAACAAATCACTAAGAAAGAAAACTAGAGATGAAGCATAGCACAAAGGGTTACCTATGGCCCAAAGAGTGGAGTTCCCTCTTACAAAACATGCCCACCCACCATGACAGAACCATATTGTTATCTAGAGAAACCTTGGGCCAACCAAAGACTCAAAACAAAACGAATAAGGAAATATCATGATGCCCCCAAAATTTTCATCATTATGAGATCTCCCCACCTTCTCCTTATCACAAAATTACAACCTATCTTCTCCCATGTACTCGCTCTATTCAAGATGCACCACCGAAGCATAAAACTGAGAGTATTCTCATTATACCACATAACTACTAATCCAATTAAAATCATCATCTTAATAATTGGGGTGAGGGATATTGTACCCCTCTCTACAAACTTCATCTTCAACACATCATGTCTAAAAAAAACTGCCTAGCTCCCACAGTGATAGCTCTTGAGTGCATGATGGAGTGGCATCCTGGAACAATGCGTGTGCATCCGTGGATCCACATGTTGACACCCCATCCAAGTGTTGATTTTCAATATCATTCATATGTTTGCATTTATCTCTAAGTGGATGAGGAATGGGATCTAACCTTTTGCATACCTTTCAAATGTTGGTTTGTGACAATCCTTTATTTTCCAAATAATATTCCAAGGAGTTGTCTTTCCGTTCATTGGTATTTGTATAACCAAATCCACAACTTAGGCAAGGCTTGAAGATAATCACTAGTTAGTAGATATTTTATTTGGGTTCACCACATTATTCATCCTTCACAAGGAAAAGATGAGAAACTGTGAATCTCCTTCAATAATTAAACTATTGTAATCCATTTCCTTTGCTATTTGCATCTTGGTTATCATTCTTGCTAAGTATTCTCCATTGTTTGAGTTATTTCCGAATCTTATTACATATATCATCTTGAATTCTCCTGTCTAATTGAAAAAAATCCCCTTTCCCTCGAAGGGTCAGGGTTTCCTTTTGAAGCCTCATCAAAGTTCAATTTAGGGTGAAACTCTAGTGGAGGGTCCCAACTATCGTTGAACCTCTAATTGAGTGATTTCATAGAAAGAGGAGGTAGACAATGACATTGATCCAACTGCCAGTTATGTAATATTATAGCCTCTATCCTTGAGTATTCCCAATCTTCAATTGACCAATTAGTTGAGGCAATAGATTCCCCAACATTGGAATGGATTAATATCCATAACATCATCATTGTCTATTGTTGATACTTAAAGATCCTTCTATTGCATTCTTTCTACACGTTCCAAAGTAGAAACCCAGGGAAATTATTTTAGACCTTGTTATGGATAGGTTTTTTGTAAGAGTTTATTTTCCATCACTCAAGATTTCAAACTATATCACCTCTATCCTTGTCATGCTACCTAAAGAGGGTTGTGCCTTTGTCCCATATAATGGAATCATATTTACAATAATTGAAAATTTGATCAATATATTTTCCATCTTCTCTACAAATGAAACAAATTAATGGACATTCATAGCCTCTCCTAATAAGACAATCCTAGGTTAGTTCTTTCCTACTAGCCACCAACCACAAAAATATAGATATTTTCGACTAGAAATATGAGTTCCATACCCTATTCCAAACAACTATGTTATCTATGATATTTACCTCTACTTCCATCCTGTAGGATTACCTGACCTTGAAGTTTCCATGTCAGAATGATCTTCTCAGCATTGACTTGCTTGTGTCCAGTCTTTATAAATCATGGAAATTTAACTTGTTGAAATTTATCCTCTTCCTCGAGGATTGGATTCTACTCCCATTTATCTTCCTAGAAGAGGGAAAACTGACCATTTTGGGCTTCACAGAAACATTATTATTGAAGCAAACCCATATTAATCCATGCATTATTCCAAATTAAATATCATGAGTGCTCACCTTCCATGCGAATCAATTCTGAAGAAGGGATATTGGCTACATGCTTCATTCTCCATACCTTCGACCATAGATCCTCGGGTCCTTTGATCCACTGGCACCAAGTTTTCACTACTAGGTATTTTCCCATGAGTAGAGGTACTTTAATACCAAGTCCTCCAAACTCCTTGGGGACTAATCTGGATTGGACCATTATATAATTTTTCATCTATCTCGATACTTTATGGGTGGAAAAAAAATTGGAGGAATCTACTTGCAGGGCCATTTCAGCGGTGGGTTCCAGTTAGGAAAATTGGGGTAAAAAATCATCTGAAATATTCTTGAGCCATTTTGAGGCATCAAATGATTTTCTTTTGTTCCAAAATGTTATTTGGCAGAAGATTTCATATTTTACATATCGATCCCTTTACGATGGTGCAAGAATTTCCTCATTCAGATTTCATATGCGAAAGTTATGCCTCCCATAATTTGATCTATCATGTTGACCACCATGGTGTGAGTGGATTCCATGTTAGCCCCCATTACTCAAAAATATAGGGCTAGCCATGTGTGGAATTTCAAGAAGATCCTAGAAGGTCCAAACCTTATCACTAATTGAGGGTTGAGGAATTCAAAACCCTAACCCTAAATGGCTATCAAGCTATGTTAATTATTGGGATACTAGGAGGAGAAGGGGGTTCCATTCTTTAGCATTGTACTTGTTCCATAGCCGAGAAAAAAAATATATGAGTGGTATTTTGATAGCATAACAAAAGAGGAGGAATATTATGAAGCAACATTTTAGGCAAAGAAAGTATTTTCATTTTGTATTTTGTATTTTCATTTTGATAATTGAAGCAAAGAAAGTAGAGCATATGCCTCACCTTCGAGTTGGGTTTTCTCCGATATTGAGTTTCCTAGGGAAAATCTTATGTTTATTTGTGTGGATGGTTTTTTTTCATCTACATATTCTCTTATTTTCGTTTTTCAATTATTTTCTATAAAAAAAAATAGAGCAATAAGATAGAGATACAAAAGATGAGATATAAAGAAATAAACATGCATAATAAAGATTTCAACATATTATAGGATATATTGTTACAAACTAATCTAATGGAATACCCATGGAAGTTCACAAATAAGGGACACACACCTTATTTGGTAATGAATTTCCCAATCTCCATCTCTTTACCTGTTTGTTCAACCTCTTCCAATGACACCGGTCGAGTCAAGTTTTGGTTGTACTCAGAGGAGATCGATGTCAGGATGGCACTAGTAATAGCCTAAATAATTTCTTCTCTATCAACCGTTGGTTCCTTTAGGAGGTGACTAAAGTGGTTATTCAACTCATTTTCAATATCCTCATGTCTCTCTAGTTTCTCTCCCTCTCCAGACTTTAAGGAATCAATTCGGTTTTTTCTTCGTCTTTTAAGAAGCACATTATGGAAGAACTGTGTGTTCTTATCTCCTTCTCATAACCATTTTATTCATGATTTTTGTTTCCATAAAATTTCCTCTTGTTTATCCCTCTAGTTGATTTCCAATTTGAGTTGACCCTCCTTACTGACTAACTCTTTTGATCGACCATTTTGGATGTTGTCTCTTTGTATTGATTCCATTTCTTGTTCCAGGTAGAGATTTTATTAAAATATATTTCCAAATGCCTCTCTATTCCATTTCCTAATTTTCATATTGATATGTTTCATTTTTTGTTTCACTTGGTACATCTTGGCACCATACAAATATAATTGCTCGTGCCACTAATTATCAATGTTTTGCATAAAATTAGGGTGCTCCATACAAATTTTTCCAAATCTAAAAGTTTTTGGTTTGGGTTTTAGATTATTCCCTCATGAGAGAAAGATCGACTAGTTATCCAATCTAGTGAAAGGAAGGATGCCTGCTGAAATGGCTCACTGAGACTAAAACATCGATTCCGACACTAGAAATCTGTCTAGGTGAACACCAATCTAGTGGGCACCCCTCCTTTTTTTATTCCAGGTGTAAAGGACATTGCTAGATGGTATATCAATGAGATGAATTCTTGCAATAATTTTTTTAAATGCTTCATTTTCTACCTCTAGACTTCAAACCCTACCTTTATTTTCTTGAAGAGAAGTTATTATATTAAAATATCACCAATAATTAGGGATTTTTCTGCAAGAAAAATCCCAAAAGGATAATGGCATCAAGGAAATCCCACTTCGTCTCTAGAGATGGAGTTCCATAATCATTTGAAATGTAACCATGCTCCAACAACCCTAAGGTCATGTAGCTAGTTGTGATAATCCTGGGTGAGATGGAATGAATGTCTAAGTTCTGAATCTCTGGATTCTAGAGGATCACCCATCCCCTAAAAGATCCCTCTTCTTCCACCATGGCTACTTCAAATTTCTTCCATAATTTCTGAGCAATTCAAAACATGGATTCCCTATCACACTTTGTTTCTTGTAACATCATAATGCTAGGATTTTATTGATTTATTCTTTTTCAAAGAAGCCTATGCTTGGAAGGGGCATTAAGACCTCTAATATTCCAATAAATTACCTTCATTTTAAACTTTAGTTTGGGGTGGAAGTACTTATCTCAGAGACCTATTGATTGACTAGAATCCACCAGAAGTGCCCATGTCTCTTCTAGTTTATGCTTATGAGAATTTCAACCTCTCTTCTTTTGCTCCTCTGGTAATATCTTCAGGGGTTTTAGTGGATTAGTTTTGATCCCAAGGCCCCCTGAGAAAGTCTCATTTTGAGCCTGGTTAAACCCTTTTCCTTTTCCCTTTTTCAAATATCTCTAAAGTTTGTGTAGTCGACCTTATTATAGATTTTTCAATTCATTTTCTCTATGTACCTCCATCAAAGCCTTAATATCTACATCTAGGTCATCCTGCTCCATTTCTTGGGTTGTATTCTCCCACTTTGACTCTTCCTAGTAACCTTCTATGGAATTTGTCTTCTGAATCTCAACCTCTTCCTCTTCTAGTTGGGTGCTACCTATTCCTAGTTTTTTCCTCCTTTGTTTTCAGATTTATGAATTAGATTGGATATGGGCACTCTCTAGGGCCTTCGGGTTCAAAGGCCCCTCTTTATTTGAACCTTTCCCTCCCTCTTCTACATGGAATTGGAAACTTTTTGTGTTATTATTATTAGTTTGGGACATGGATTTGTTTTTGTTTTTTTTTTCTGATTTTATTTTATTTAGAATTTTTATGAAACCCTCTTCGTTTTGTTGCTCCTTGGTCTTATTTGATGAGCTCTCCACATTCATTGGGCAGTGCCTAAACATGTGACCATGTTCATGGCAATTCCTACACCTTAAAGGAATGTCTTTGTAATCTAGAGTTTGGATCCACTCATTATCTTGATATGAAATAGTTATTGAGTCTAGGAGCACCCCTGCCACATTCATATAAAAACCTATTCTTGCATAAGATGTATAATGCCCCATTTTTGTTACTTCTAATATTTTCGCAAAGGTTCCTATGGTATTTCCCAACCCTTCCAATGTCTCTTTGTCCTAGAATTCTTTGGGTATCAAACACATTTGGATCCAAATCAGTGTCTTGATGAAGTCCTCCTTTTTAGGAAAAAACCTTTATGTTCAATATCACAAATGCAGTCCCATTAAGTTGAAGAAATATGGTCCTTCTTTGAATACTCATTCTCTATCTTCTATGTATGAAAATATGACAATGAAAAACGACTTCCAACCCAAATTTAGATTGATTTGCAATCCTTTTTCTTTCCATCTAGTATTCACCCACCCTATCAAATGTTTTTTAGAAGACCAAATACCCATGAACTCACCAATTACCGCATGATCCTTCTATACTATATGTAGTTTCCGATTTGAGGTGAAGTGATCTCATACCTAAGATTATCGTTAGTCTTCACCATACAATCGTTCTTTAACTTGTTTTTAGCTCATTGTTCCATTGCCCATCGACTCCTTACCTACCCCCCATTTCATGCTCCATTGGGGACTAGCTAGACGTGTGTATAACCACATCTTTAAAGGTTGTATAATTGTTCTATGAAATGGTTTTTTCCCTCGAATCCAGTGACATAAATCTTCTTGAAATCATTTTTTGTTGTTGTTTAAAATCCATTTCTGAATGAAAAAATGGATTCAACATGCTGAAAAACTCTTGGGGCACTCAGATTATACAAAACTAATCACACAAATATGAGAATATAACAATTGTCGAATCTTGTGAAATTCTAAAACTTTTGACGAAGTAACAAAAGTTATGGATTTTCTCTAGAACTTTGAAGCTAGGGTTTGGAGCAACTGCAAGCTAGGGTTTGATAGTAGCGATCACAACAGAGGAAACCGTGGTTACGACAGGGGGTGGTAATGGAACCCCCTCATAGAATCAGGTAGTGGTGGAGAGGGGGGAAAGGCCCATGAGGCATAGGTTTCAAGGAACTAGTGACAAGCACTTCAGGATCAAGACTAGAAAAGAATCAGGAAAGCAACCAGGAAAAAAGGGATCGCATGGGGGAAAAAGCCAGAGAAACCCATAATGATGCGCAAGAACCAACAAACCCCAATGGGGTAGAAGGGAGCAACCCGTGTAAACCTAAAACATCAATGATACCCAATGTGATACTGGAAGATACATAAACACAACTCTTCCGGGACCATATGAAGATGCATGCACTAATTTGCAAGTTCATGGGTTTGTGGCACCTAGAAAGAACATTGCGCAACTGGATAAAATATCAATGGAAGCCAAGTGGGGAAGTGGAAATCCACCAGGGTTTGAAAGGCTTCTTCACAGCAGTATTCATGAACTTGGAGGATAGGTATACAATATTTGAGGGGGGGGCATACTTCCATGCTTCAGCAGGACTATACATGCGGCCATGGAAGGAAAAATTCTCCCCAGAGAAAGAAACCTTAAAAAATGTACCCGTCTGGATGAGGTTTTACTCCTTGTCGCTAGAATACTGGCTTCCATCCACCT
This sequence comes from Picea engelmannii, assembly GCA_009831015.1. Taxonomy (NCBI): domain Eukaryota; kingdom Viridiplantae; phylum Streptophyta; class Pinopsida; order Pinales; family Pinaceae; genus Picea; species Picea engelmannii. The sequence continues at coordinate 2,312,780 of ML776964.1, forward strand.
TCGAAGAAATCAGGAACAAACTTGGAAAATATGTGAAGACATCAGAAGCAACCCTAAAGGGAGATATACATCCTATGCAAGGATCTGCATAGAGATGGATGTTTCGGGGGCACTCCCAGAAGACATAAGCTTGGAATTTAGGGATGAGGAATAGATACAAAGAATCAGCTACAAGAAAATCCCATTCAGATGCAGAATATGCCATGAACATGGACACCTAATCATAGATTGTCCTCTCAATAAAAAACAAGAAGCGGAAAACACCAAAATATAGCAGGATGAGGACGGGTTTATAAAGATGAACGACAGAAATAGAGAAAACAAGAAACCAAGTAAATCCCCAACAAGAAGAAATCCGGAAGCCAGGACTAGAACAGAAGGGTGGGACAAGACCAACAAAGGGGAAGGAGGAAAGGAAAAGGGAAAAGATAAAGAAGCTAAGGAACACGCAACATATGAGAACACAGATATTCCAAGCAATAATATGGAACAAGGGGGTAGCGGAACTCCTATGGATGGAGAAACCAAAGATTCCAACACCCCCATGCAGGAGGCAAACGTATATGCGTAAATGACACCAAGCGAGGTAGGTACAAAATATATTGATCTCAGAGATATTGTGGAAAGGGAAGGAATATATCTCTTGAATATAATGGAGAAATGGAAAAGGAAGGGCATAGACAATGTACTAGCGGAGCAACTAGATCGTATCCAATACCTCTTCCTCCTAAGGGAGGAAGAAAAATCCAAAGGACTCGAGCACACACATGGGGAGATAGGACACCTAGGAATCAAAGAAGGCGAGGGACAACCATAGCTCTCACCCAAGCATACGAGAAGGAAGAAAGGAAGGAAATCAAACAACGTAGCCCTACAAGAACTAGGAGCCCTACTGATAAAGTCAAGTAAGATAAAAAATATCTTTCCCAACTCCCCCCCACATGTTTAAATGAAGATTATAACATGGAATATAAGAGGCCTAAACATCCCACGAAAGAAAATAATCCTTAAAAACAGACTGAGGAAGGAACAACCGGACCTCTATTTTATCCAAGAGACAAAATGCATTATAGACAGAATGGAAATAATCAACAAAAAACAATGGAGCAAGTACAAGATGTTGGCTATCAAAGGACAACAGATGGCAAGCAGTATTCTCACTTTGTGGAACCCACAAGTGATGAATCTACTAGTAGTTGAAGCCACCAGACACACACTTTCGGTTAACATGCAAATCATAGGTAACACATAGGTGATTCTATGCACTAATGTGTATGGACCCCAGATGTTGGAGGAAAAGAGAAGAATGATCCTAGACCTAGAAAACCTAAAATCCCATTCTAGCAACCTCCACTAGATCCTGGCAAGGGACTTCAACATCATCACGACACTTGCAGAGAAAAAACGAGGCACCAGGAGATTGGATAGAGATGCGGAAGAATTTTCAGCTTTCATTGACATAGTGGAGATGGTGGACATCAGAACCAATAATGGCCAATTCACCTGGAATAACAAACAGATAAATCAACATCAGGTAGCAACAAGGCTAGACAAATTCTTGGTGTCGGATTCCATCATTCTGCAGGGATTAAATTTAGATTGCAACATTCTTCCCTAGGGGGTTCTAACCACTAGCCAGTCCAATTGGAAGCAAACTTCCAAACCACACCGCAGAATAGACCTTTCAGATTTGAGAAATTTCGGATTGAACATCCCACCTTCAAGGAGAACATCAGCCAATGGTGGTAGGAGGAAAAACTATAGCAAGGGACAAGGATGTTCAAACTATATAACAAAATCAAGTACATAAAACATAAACTCAAGGAGTGGAACAAGGAAATCTTTGGAAACATAAACCAAGAAAAAAAAATATTGAAGACAATTTGAGGAAACTCCAGGAAATTTTCATAGACAAGGGCTATACAGAGGATCAGAAAAGGGAAGAGATCCAAATGACCCAGGAATGGGAAGCAATATTCCAACGGGAAGAGACTCTATGTCGAAAAAAGTCAAGAATCAGGTGGCTAAAGGAAGAAGAGCGGAATACCAATTTTTTTCATAGAAGAACCATTTCTAGAAGAACCTACAACAAATCCTGAAAATTTGGGATCAGGATGGGATCGAGAGAGAATCCCACAAGGAGATTGAAAATATACTGGTAAATCACTTCCATGGGATAGCCCAGGAACCCAACCAAGACCAAACATATACCATACAAAGGATAACTCAGCACATCCCTAGGCTAGTTACCGAGGAACAAAATATCAATCTAAACAAACCCATCGCTAAGGAGGAAATTGACCAAGTGGTCCAAAAGATGCCCAACAGAAAGGCCCCGGGTCTAGATGGTTTCACAGTGGAATTCTTCAAATCCTGTTGGGAAGTGGTCAAACATGACGTTATTGGGGTGGTGGAAGACTCCAGATGTTTGGCCTCCATTCCGAAAGCGCTAAATTCCACAATGATTACTCTAATCCCCAAAGAAAATGAAACAAGGACCCCAGACCACTACAGACCCATAGCTTTATGCAATGTGTTTTACAAGATAATCTCCAAAGTCATATCCAATAGATTGAAACCTCTCCTACCCACACTGATTTCACAGGAACATGTGGGTTTCGTAGAAGGGCGAAATTTTTTGGACAACATCATCCATGCCCATGAGATGATACACACACTAAAAATCCAGAGGAGAGGGGGGATGATAATCCAACTTGACCTAGCAAAGTCTTATGAAAAAATTAACTATCACTATATGGTCAAGACTCTAGAAGCCTTTGGCTTCACACAACACTGGATCAACTGGATTGTCAGCCTAGTCTCAACGACAAGTTACTTGCTCTTAATCAATGGATCCCTAGCCAAACCCTTATGACCTTTAAGAGGTATTAGACAAGGAGACCCGCTATCACCCTTCTTGTTCATTCTAATGATGGAAGGACTCAGTAGAAGCATAAAAAGGGCAACTGCAGTAGGAGAAATAACAGGCATCAAACCTTTCAAAAACTTCCCTACCTCCACATACCAGAAGTTCATTGATGACACCTTACTCCATGGCACACAGACGGTCAAGGAATAAAAATCCTATAAAATAATATTAGAAGAGTTTTGGGAAGCATCGAGAGCGAAGATCAATCACTCCAAATCCATGATCTATTTCTTCAATACCAACACTACAATTCAAAGAAACTTGGCAAACATTTTGGGGTCTAAACACAAAACGCTCCCATCGAAGTACTTGGGAATCCCCCTAACGGATAGATGTGGGAAGGAGTGATCAACAAACTACAGGAGATGGTGAAAAAATAGACTTACAGAACCCTCAACCTAGCAGGGAGACTTATCCTGACCAAAGCGGTTCAGCAAGCAATTCTGACCTATATGATGTCAGTGTTTCCCGCTTCCAAAGGAATACTACAAAAAATAAGATCCATCCAAAGGGACTTCCTATGGAGAGGAGCGGAAAATAAGAAAAAATGGGCCCTGGTGGCCTGGGAGAAGGTTTGCAAACCAAAATGCAAAGGAGGCATGGGGTTACAAGACCCACAAGTAACCAACGAAGCCTACGGGGCAAAACTCTGGTGGAGATGGCCCGATGGGTCAAAGAAAAATCATTACCGTAGGAAAACCTATGGAAGGCCAAGTATGCCCCGGACATCAAAGACCGGTATCGAATTCACTTTATGGGCACAAGGGAGGGATCTTCCATCTAGAATCTAGCCTGGTGCAACAAAACTTGGATCCATAAACACAGCTTCTGGGAAGTGAGGAATGGTAAAACAACCAGATTTTGGGAGGACGCGTGGCAACAGGAAACCGGAATGGAAAATCCAGACAGGGAGGAATTCCAACAAGAAATGACCGCACAAGGAAAAATCAAAATCCATCACTACTGGAAACAAGAAAATGATCGTGACAGATGGAGGATCCGGGACAAACTCAATCCACAAAATAGAGATCGGATCACAACAATAAGGAAAGAGGTGGAGGAGGAATTGGGGAAAAGGAAAATTGTAGTCTCAAAAGAAGAGGGCCAATTAAGATGGGGTAGGAAAAATGGTGGGGAATTCATCTCGGAATTACATCACGAACCAAGACTAAGAAGATCCAATGCAATAGTGAGGAAAGATTTGGGGCAGCCCCCAGTGGCCCGAAATCAAAATGTTCAAATGGCTAGTACTTCACAACTGAATTCTAACCTGGGAAAACCTAAGGAAAAGGGGTTCCCTAGGCCCATCACGATGCCACCTTTGTCAAGCTAAGGAAGAAACAATGAATCACCTTCTCGATGAATGTAATTACACAGCAGATATATGGGATTGGGTGGCAAGCATATTTCGCTAGTCCAATAGGACCTGAGGTATCATCAACGCAACCATCAACAACTGGAATGAGAGTTACAGTGAAAATGAAATGGTGAACCTATGCTGGAATCTCATGACGAGGATGATCATATGGGCAATATGGAAAGAAAGGAACCAGTGCATCTTTAGGAATGAAAGCCTTCTGGAAGGGAAACTCAAGGAAGCAATAATCTCACAAATACGAGAAATGGTGCAGAGCCGCAACTGTCAAATCGAAAAAGAGCAACTCACAGGCCAGGACTCCCACATCCTGGAAGATTTTCACCTAAAAGACGGGCACAACAACACACAAGTAGGGCAGCCACTGCAATTCCAAATAGGAGAGCGCAACTAGACACCCCCTTCGGGAGGGGTGATCATAGATAGTGGTGGTAACATAATCTGGTTGTTCGTTGGGAGTATGAGAAAATCAACCAACAACGCAGCGGAATTTGGAGCCCTGGAGCTCAGTCTCAAAATTCTAAGTCGCGAAAGGATGACAAACACTATCATGGAAGGTGACTCCACCTTGGTTATCAACACGATGAAGAGACTCCAAAATGGCACCAGAGTGAGAAAGGTTCAGAGACATTGGTGCTTGGCACACTCCCTACAAAAACTCCAGGAGAATCTCCAAATGATGAACACAGTGGAGTTGCATTGGGTACGCAAGTCAACGAATGGCCTAGCAGATAGAATTGCCAACGAGGGGGTTAGCAAGGAAGGACCAGAACTAGACACTACCTGGATCAACATCCCGAATGGACAATTCAGAATAGACTACATCCAACTAGCGACAAAAGATCATGATGAAAGTTTAAGAAAGGAGGGTCACATTAAGGAGGGCAGTGCAAGGCACGAAGGACCCAGGCAGGATATGACTGTCCCAACACTCGACCACCAATTACAATGCAGGATCAGATTATACAACAGGTGAGGGTATGACAATAGGGTCATGTCAACAGTAAGAATTGTGGGGAAATACCGTGGGAAAGTATAGATGGAAAACAATAGGAATTGAATGGCGTAAGGCAAGAGGGATTGACACGGACCAGTATCGATACACCATGCCAAATAACAGGTACATGGAGTAGCACAGTAGGATATCAAGTGAGCAGGGGCAAGGGCCCGCACAGGGATAACAACCAATTCATCGTGATCATATGTACCGTGATGGGGAAAAAGGACAGGAAGGTTCACCCCTATGGGCAGACCATGATTGGAAGGATGAGGTCACAGCAGGGAAAGTTCAATAAGAGAAAAAACAACAGAAATAGATGCAAACAGGAAGAGCGCAACTGTAGGGGCTACCATAGATACAAGGGTAGGGAAAGGAGGAACCCCTTTGTAGATAGGAACAGGTTGAGAATCTAACAAAGAAGTTGACATAGGCCAGATGGGATGGTGCGAATGAAGCGAATGCACGAAAAAAAAACCCCTTGGGGAAGGAAACTACGAACAGTCCCCAGTGGGTCTCAAGGATGGAGCAAGCGAAAAAAGACACGGAGGGCACCTTTTATACTCGGGTTGCACCGAAACGAAAAGCGACCATTACCTAGTGGGAAAAAGAAATCAAAGAAAAACGCAAGGGCAAAGCATGGGATGCTCTGACTCAGAAAGTGGATTGGGTAACTAACCCGAGAGCCACGCGGCCTAGAGAAACCCTCTACCACAAAACGATGGAGATGGCATGGCTAACAAAGATGATGATCGACAAAGTGAGCTCAGAAATGGAAGACGCCAGATTGCAGGACAGCAAGGAACACAAGAAACTATTGAACGAAATTTTGAGTCGCCTCAGCAGTCTGAAACCATTACCAAACTGCTAGCTGAGGTCGAGAAGGACCAGAAAGCCAAGATGGAGCGGTTGGCTGATCAATTCCACCTCTACCTGCGCTACGTCCATCACATGGACATCACGCCAACCGACAAAAACAGAGCGCCAACACATATTAGAAAGACCCACACGATCTCCGAGAAGGAGGAGAACAAGGGCCAGGCGAATGAAGGAAAGAAACACATCATTGTCCTGGACTAGTGTCTAGTTAGTCTACTTTCAACTCAGTCTAGTGTCAATCTCAGCTTCTGTTTTTTCATGTCTGTTGTGCTTATCTTTTCAAAAACTGGATATGGTAGGACTGGGTTGGTTTCCCATGGTGGCAGTCCAATCCCACCCCTCGTTTATTTTAGAAAATGCAACTTGGGAACCTCTGGTCTGGTTTCCTTTTTGGCAGACTAGGGAGTCCCCCTTTTTTGTATCATAACCCTCCTTTAGCAATACAGGATCTTACACTCACTTACAAAAAAAAAAAAAAAAATATTGTCGGATTTAAGGCAAATGTCTCCGAAAAAAATTACCAAAAAAATATAATTTCGTAGAATATTTAGACTATGACCATATTTAAACATGTGGGCCTAATGGTTAAGAGCACGTGTTTCCTCTTAAGAGGTCACAGGTTCAAATCCAGAGGGGGGTAGGGTATGTATACCTTCATAGACTTTACCAGTCAAATCGTTGGGCAGAGGGGGGTCCCTTGTCCCACAAACAAGGGGGTCTCATACACCAATTTGATGTGCTAGCTTGGTCGTGACCTTAAAAATAGATTATTATTATTATTATTAAATGACTTCTTGTTTCCCAGAGCTACAATCACCTTAACTATTAAGTTGATTATTAAAATTTAATTGAATTATTTTTAACAGTACAATCAAATTAACTATTTTACCATCTTATAATCAAACATTATAATCCAATAACGTTTTCTATCCTAATACTCTTTTCTTTACTTAAGAGAAAAAACAATAGAGATTTAACTCGATATTTTAAATTTATCCATTAAAAATAATAAAGTGTAAACTAAAAATTAAAATAAATTATTATAAATTCATTTCAACACGATCATGTGTATATATAATAATAGGAAAAACAATAAAGATTTAGCTCTTGTTATAAATATAGATTTTAAATAATGAAGTTTAAATTAAAAATTAAAATAAATTATTATAAATTCATTTTAACATGATATTCTAAATTCTAAATATTGATAAGTTTGTGTTTTAATATTTTAGATATAATTATAAAAATAAATGAAATATATTATAATAAGAAAAAAACAATAAATATTTAGCATTTTAAATTTATCTATTAAAAATAATAAACTGTAAATGAAAAATTAAAATGAATGGTTATAAATTCATTGTTTCCATATGAAAGATATATTCATATAACACATTTTATATATATATATATATATATATATATATATATATATATATATATATATATCCACTCCATTATATATGTATGCACAGTGTGGAGTTTGTAATAATTACTTTAATTTGAAATAGAATTATTTTTTTAAATATTTAAAAAAACAAAATATTTTAATATATTTTATAATATTAATATATTATAAATATTTTAATATATCAAAAAATATATAATGGTTTGAATTTGTTTTCAATTTTTTCTATCTTCAATTAATAGATTACCAAAACAATATAATGGTTATTGTGCAACATACTACGAAAGTGTCTTTACACCTACACGTGTCCATATCTTTATTCCATTTGAACTTTGACATGTGACAACCAAAAAAAATTGTTACACCATGAACTGAACTGTTACAACAAACAAAATCTTGTTTTGTACAGTAGCAGTTAAAAAGTGAGATCTTTTGTAATGTAGCAACTAAAAAGTGAGATCTCATGATATCTAAAAAAAAAGATGGGACATGATATGAACTTCCAAACGTAACAACAAAAAATAAATTTGTTTTGTATGATAGCGATTAAAAAGCAAGATCTTTTGTAATGTAGAAACTAAAAAATGAGATCTCGTAATATTTAAAAGACGGGACATGATTTGATCCTTAATGCGATTTGTGGGACGAGACTCTCTTGATTGGGTGAACATTATCCATTAGTGGATGAGATTGTGTATTGTCGTTGAACCATCAAATAATAGGCAAGCACCCCATGTTAAAATCCACTATCCTTCCTTCGTGCTCACATTTTCTCCCTATTCTATCATAACCCACCTCTGGTCACATAGCAATGATTGAATTCGGAGAGGCCATCATGCTCAAGATAAACCAATGACAAGGTGGTTTGGTTGAGTGTAAAAAGTTGTACACACTAGGTCAAATGAATGACACATGAGTAAAGAAAAGTTGTAGATAGTGAAATCAATGAGTAAAGAAAATTGCATGTTGATGTGAATGGCTTATAGATTTGGTATTATAACAAGTAATATGTATGTGCTTGACACTGTTCATGGTAAAGAAAAGTTGTAGATAGTGAAATCAACGAGTAAAGAAAATTGCATGTTGATGTGAATGGTTTATAGATTTGGTATTATAACAAGTAATATGTATTTGCTCGATATTGTTTATGGTAATTTTCATCACACATGTTAGATGTGATTGGCACAAATATCTATTTGGGATGTGATAATATAATTAGGTAATTATTCTATGTGATATATGTTTTTTCAGCTATGGTAAATTTTAGGGTTGGAATTTTATTTTTGGAAACTAAGTGGACTTTTAAATGCATTTAATTGTGGGTAATGGTTATTGAAAAGACTAAATTGGTGTATAGGGTGGCAATGGGAATCCATGAAGAAAAATATGGAAAATAAGCAAAAGGGTTAGGTTTGTCGTATATATGTGTCACTGGTTCGATGTGGAAGCCATTTAAATGTGATTTTATGGTGGTGATTGGGAGGGAATGATACATTCATTGTGTCTCAGTGGTTGTGAATCCAGTGGGCTAGTTGATGGTGGTTTTTTGTTTGTGCTTCGTCAAGAGCTCTACCCTTAGAGTTTGGATTTATTGCTTCCACCTACGTGTCCATGTATGCATCTTCTAAATCATTCAATGGGAGGGAACTTGGAGTGGACTTATGTTATGGTTGTGTTTAGTATGGGTTTTCATATGTTCCATGCTCATTGGAGTTTTGCATGCACATTGTCTTGTTCCTTTTCCCTTTGGGCCACTACACTTACAACCGTTCTCTAGAATCTTACATGGGTGGCATCAGAGTGCACTATAGCCTTTTATTAGTGGTGTCACTTGGGTTGTGCACATGAGGGTTGTATCACTATGCCTTGTGGTTGCATTTTCCACTTTGTGGGTTTTGTGTGGGTAGAGGGCATTGGGTTCTTTTGGGCTAACTACTTTTCTTGCTAGTGGTTCATTGTGGCTCTACAAACGGTTTCCTACATGTGTGTCATTATGTCCTTTTGTGTTTTCTACTATCTTTGTAAAAGCCCTTCATCAGGGCTTCAAAGTTAAATGGTAAATTTGTAATCTAAATTATTTTTCTTTTCTTGAACATGACATATAATTTCTATTTTTGTTTGCATTAAAACAAATCTATCTAATTTATGATGAAGTTCCAGCAAATTATTTAGTTAAATATCAAATTATCAATTTATACAGTCCAAAATAGTCACAAAACAAATTACACAACATGTTACACAATTTCAATACATAGATACATATCATAACTTTCATTCAGAACAAAATTAATACTGGAAAAATACCTCTCGAAGAAGAAGTTTGTCCCTTTATTTCCTGTTGTTGCTAACTGCTTGAAACTGCCTGAAAACTGAATCTTTTCCTCCCATCCAGCTACGAACAGAGCCTCATCGGCTCCCTAGCTCCAGGAATCCTTGCGGTTTCCTGGCCGCCCGAGCCCAAAACTCCCAGCAATAGGTGCCCCTGTGGCAAACCTCCAACTAGCTCCTCAAGCAAAACCAGTAATAAAATCCTCCAGCAAGTTTCCCCCTAGCAAAAACCAGTAACACAGTCCTCTAGTATGAAAATAATGTTTCCCCCAAAACCCCAAAAGTCCTCCCGAGTGTTTTCCCCCCCACCTTCTTATCCTACTTCCCCCCCCCCTTCTTATTCACCACCTTCTCCCTTCATTAAGTCCCACCCACCTTATCCCTCCATTAAGTGTCAACCATCTTATCCCCTTTTCATTAATGGTCATCTACCAATACACTAAGTCTCAAAATGAAAATTATTAATTTATTAAACCAATATTCCTTAAACAATAATTAATCATGATTATTAATTGATTAACTGATTAAACTAATATACATTAAACAAATATTTAATCAGGACAATTAATTAATTAATTAATTAAACTAATATACATTAAACAATTATTTGAATCATGGCAATTGATTAATTACTTAGGGTTGTTACATACACCCACCCTTCATGAAACTTTGTCCTGAATTTAAAGTATATTATGATACAAGGGAAAAGACACATGGTTCACACATTCATATCCAATAAACAACATTATCAGTAAGTAAGCCAAAAAAACTCATACATACTAGTGTACATGTACAAGAAATGCACATGTAGCTAATACATACAAGTCTCGTGCATGTACTAATAACAATAACTATCACCTCTATAGTAATTTATGTATGCATCCAATCCAGTCAACAAGACTATTCTATTTATAAAAGATAATAAACCAATCAATTGTTTGCGAAATCCCTTAATTACAATAATCTAGCCCAACAATGTTTATTTAGACAAATGTAGTTTAGTTAAGTAATTATGAATATACATATATACACATTTTCTTTTCAGAAGAAAAAACAATAAATTCCACCATAAGGAAAATCTCCATACACTCTCAATTATTTCTATTCATCCTTCCTCCCTAACTTACTTCCATCTTCCATTCCTATCCTTCCTCTGCTGGACTATCTTGGAGCGTCAACTATATTGACCTAACTCTAAATAGAACCCGTAAGCAAAAGTGTCACTATCTTGACCAAGCTTCCCCAGCAGGCAACTAATAGTCATCATCACACGTCTACGGGAGCATGAGCTAACACCGTCCTCCCATGACTCCAGTTTCCGGAGGATACACGATGGGAAATTCCTCCACCCCTCCTAATAGGACTAGGGTCCACACCCTACAATGGAATATACAGTGGCACCATGTTGCTGGGAATTTTGTCATCATTTATTCCGTTTTAGGCAGTCTCACCACCTGAAATCCTGCACTGGTCCACATATCATAGCAATGCATTCAAACCAATATAATTTCACATACAAAGATTCATACCATATTGTTTCTCGGTCAGTGGTCATGACATCCACTTTCATTATCATTATCCCTTGGCTATTTCATAGCCCAATGACCTGCAAATTAGTCTATAACACAAACTCATACATATCTATGCATTATCATCATGTAATTGCATACAACCATAATCTCAATTCGGTATCCATGTACCAACAACTTTAACATCAAAGTTTTCAAGTTACAAATAGATCTCATAATATCCCCATAATTCAATTAATGTTACCCGTTCATAGAATTTTCATTTACATAATAGATTGCATCATATCCATCATCATTCAAATAACATTTAAACCTTCATAGGATTCACATTGACATAGTATATCGCATCATATCCATCATCATTCAAGTGACATTTAAACATTTATAGAATTTACATTCACATAGTAGATCCCATCATATCCATCATCATTCAAATAACATTTAAACATTCATAAAATTTACATTTAAATAATAGATTGCATCATATCCCTCATCATTCAAATAACATTTAAACATTCATAAAGTTTACATTCACATAATAGATCGCATCATATCCATCATCATTCAAATAACATTTAAACATTCATAAAGGTCCCTACGTCTTAAAAGTTCAAATGTATCATTAATAGTTTCACTGTGAATAGAAAATAAAGGTAATTAGGCCTCAGGTATTCCTAGTTGTCTAAGTCAAAAGGTGGTGTAACATACACCTAACCTGCGAGAAACATATTCTCGAGGTGGTCAAAAAGTGAGGGATAATCTCGTCGTAACGTCTCGGCATCCTCCCAAGTAGCAGATCCTAGACTATACTTGTCCCACTAGACCTTAACTTGGTCTACCAAACGATTCCTGAGCCGTCAGACTCTACGGTCCAATATGCGTAATGGTTCTACCATGAGGGTTCCTGCGTCTGATACCTGCAATTCCTTCCAATTTAGTTTATGTTATTCATCGACAACATAATGGCGTAGAACAGATACATGAAAAACATTATGAGTTTTATGCAAGTGGGGTGGCAGTATGAGACGATAGGCAACGGGTCCAATTTTCTCTTGGATTTTGAACGGTCCTATAAATCAAGGTGACAAATTTGTCCCCTTCCCGAACCGAATGGTACTCTTATTAGGCCTGATACGAATGAAAACCTGATCTCCCACTTTATAATTTTGGTCAGTCCTATGTGCATCCACATAACTTTTTTGTCTATCCTGTGCTTCGTTTAGTCTCTACCTAATCTGAATCACCTATTCCTCCATCTATTGAATCAACTCTGGCCCAACTGTTACTCGGTCTTCTAATCTTTCCCAACTCAACTGTGTTCTGCATGCCCTTCCATACAGAGCTTCATAGGGTGGCATTCTGATGGAGCTATGAAATTTGTTTTTGTAGGTGAACTCCACCAAAGGTAAGTACTTCTTCCAATGGGTTTGATTATCCATAACATACATCCTAAGCATGTCTTCCATAACCTAATTTACTCTCTCAGTTTTCCCATCTGTTTCCATATGATAAGCTATGCTTAAGTTCAACTGAGTCCCCAGCGCTCACTGCAAACTTGTCCAAAACCTAGAAGTGAATCTGGAGTCCCTATCTGAAATGATCTTCTTGGGTATCCCGTGCAAACGGATGACCTCACATACAAACATGCGTGCCACATCAGTGACATCATAAGTTTCTCTAATTGGAAGAAAATGAGCACTCTTGGTCAACTTATCAACTATCACAAGGATGGCATAGTGTCTATGAGATGTGAGCGGAAACCCCACAACAAAATCCATATAAATGACTTCTCACTTGGTCATAGGAACATCATGTGGTTGTAGGAAACCTGTCGAGTGATGGTGGTTGGCTTTCACTTGTTGACACTCTAGGCACTTGGTGACGAAATGGACTACATCCCGCTTCATGCCTACCCAGGAGAAGAGCTTCCTCATGTCTTCATACATTTTCTTCACACCCGGATGCGCACAATAAAGTGCTCTATGGGCTTCATTCAGTATGATGCTTCGAATATCCCCACCTTCGGGGATGTACATCCTTCCTTGATATCTTAATAGTCCATCTGCTTCCAGGCTATATCCATCATACTTTGGATCTAACTGCCTTCCATTCTCAAGGTTTGAAGTAACCTTTAAATACCAACTGTCTCCAAGGAGTTGCGTCAACACATGTTCCCTCATATTGACTTTTAAGGGTACCAAGGAGAAGACACGTGGTCTCCTGCATAAGGCATCCGCGACCACATTTTATTTTTCCCTTGATGTATGAAATACCAAAATTGTATTCACTCATAAACTCACTCCATCGTCTTTGCCTGACATTCATATCCCTTTGAGTGAAGAGATGTTTTAAACTTTGATGGTCCATTTTGAGCTCAATTTTTTGCCCTACTACATAGTGCCTCCAAAGTTTCAGAGCTAGCTTTACAGCTGCCAACTCTAAATCATGAGTAACGTAAAGCTCCTCGTGTTTCTTCAACTTCCTTGACGCATAAGCTATCACTCCCCCATCCTGCATTAGCACGACCCCCAACCCTTGCTTTGAGGCATCTGTGCAGACTATGAAGTCCTTTTCCATATTCGGCACTCGTAGAATTGGCACACTAGTTAGTAACCTCTTAAGCTCGATGAATGCACTATCACATTCTTCTGTCCATTCATTCCTAACCCCCTTGCGCTGCAAAGTGGTGATGGGTTTCTCTATTTTAGACAACCCTTCCACAAATCTCTGATAATAACCTGTTAGCCCCATGAAGCTTCTTACCTCATGAGCATTTTTCGGCACTAGCCATTCCATAATGGCCTTTACCTTTTCTGGGTCCACAGAGATTCCTTCACCGGAAATGATATGACCTAAATAGTGAATTTCTTTCTGGAATAAGGAACACTTCGACATCTTCCCATACAATTTGTTCTCTCTAAGGCAGGACAACACTACTCGTAAGTGTTCCTCATGTTCTCTTTCGTTCGTGGAATAAATGAGGATATCATCTAGAAAGACTTGTACAAATCGGTCTAAGAATTTACAGAATACACCATTCATGAGGCTCATGAATACTGCTGGCACATTGGTCAATCTGAAATGTACTACAATGAACTCGTAATGCCCAAACCGAGTTCGAAAGATAGTTTTAGGAATATCGCCTTCCTTAATCCTTAATTGGTGATACCCTGATCGCAAATCAATTTTTGAGAATATCGATGCTCCTTTCATCTGATCAAAGAGATCATCTATATGTGGCATAGGGTACCTATTTTTCACTATAGCACGGTTCAAGTCCCTACAATCTATACATAGTCGTAACGAACCATCCTTCTTCTTCACAAATATTGTTGGTGCACCCCAAGGTGAGACATTGGGTCTTATTAGCCCTAAGTCGAGTAGATCTTTCAACTGCATCTGCAACTCACAAAGTTCTGGCACCATCATCCTATACGGAGTCTTGGAAATTGGTTCTGCACCAGGTTTTAGCTCAATAGTAAAATCAAGCTCCCTCTCAGGAGGTAACCCTGGCAACTCGTTCGGAAAAACATCCTTAAACTCTGACAATACTGGGTACTGATCCAAGGAGGGTTCCTTTCTTTCATTCACTGCTTCCACTACATACAGTCGACACCCTTGCCTCATGCACTGCTTAACCTTCATAGTTGAGACAAAGCGTAGAGACACCCTTATCCGTACACCGTGGATCTCTACTGGCCTTCCTTCATCGTCAACACAAAGCACCTTTTTTGCAAAACAATCTACCATAGCTCGATCGGCTTCTAACCAATCCATTCCAATGATTAGGTCATACGTCCCGAGGGCAGTGACGTATACCTTCACCCTGGTAGTACACACTCCCAGGTCTACTAGACAATTATCAACCCTAGGTCCTCTTGTCGCAAGAGTTGGTTCTAGTCTGTAATAGAGCCAAGACTTAGCACATTTTAAATGAAATAAATTTTGTCACACAGACTTAACTTGGGTTGCATGCAAGTAAATTCAGAGATAACCTTGAACCACTTTTGATTGGAAACTGCCCCTTCTAACCCGAGACGGATCTCTTGAAAATATGTCACAATAGGATATTCAATAAGCTTAACAGTGGGCAGATCTGTGGGTAACAAAAAGTTTTGGGTTTTTAGGGTTGGTAAGTTGGACTAGGAGGTAGTCCATTGGGAATGGAGTCAAATGATCAAGAAAATAATAAGAGTGTTTCGGCGATGGAAATCCATGAAACAGAGGTGAGGTAGAAGCTAATTACAGAGAGAAGGATTTATAAAAGTATGGCAGCAGAATAGAGAGAAAGCATATCAAAATGCAAGGAGAACTTAGCAATGAGTGAATTCCAAGCATAAATCGGTGGAAAGAGATGGTTGGGATAGAGCATCTATCCAAGGATGAATTTTGAACCTTCAGATCTCTACAAGAAACAACCTATAACGTGTCCTGCAATAGAGCATATAACAAATAGATGAATTCCATTACAAACACAATCACAAATCGGGAAGAAAATGGAAATAAAACCAAGTGAAATGATGTGAGAATGAAGCAATAAGACATTCTCTGCAAACAAAATCACAAGAATCTCTGTTGTAGATCAAAAGTGACTCTACACTCTTATATTAAACATGAAAGAAAAATATTACAGTCCCAGGAGTAATACTCCCCCCCCCACTTTCCTTTTACAAATATGTCTCATATATGTATTGAGGTCAAAATTCTCTCTAATCTAAAAGATAACAATAGTTACAACCAATTCTTGAAACTTTCTGCCATAGAAAATGGGCCAAACTGTTGAAAACTAGGGCTGCGGTTATGGCTCTGTATCTCTCGAATCGAGACAGCTATGTATAAACTGAAAGAGGCTTTTGTGCATCTATTTATTTTGAGCAAAAATTGCTCTCAGTTCCCTGAGACCCCTTTCCATTTTCCCCAAATCTGCATTTAACAAACATGTGTCAAAATAGGAAAATATGAAATCCGCAAATTAGGGATCAGAGATGGATTCGATTCTCCCAATATGTGACACCTGTAGGAAAACTGAAAGAGGCTAATGATCTCTTATGTGTTAGGCACAAAATCCTCCAACCATTTCTCAAAATGATAAAAATGATGACTCAACATAGTAAAAAACACCACATTTCTGAAAACGAACCTCATCTTTCGGGGGACTTTTGACTACCTTACCAAGCTAAAAATGAAATTTTGAAGACACCACTAGACAACTTAGGGTTTGTATATGTCGATGGACTATTAGAACGCGAAAAATGACCTCTCCACAGCTGAGAAAATTGTGTTTTTCTAAAGCAGTTTTGCATATGACTAGAGTCTCGATGTCGGGTTTTCTGGATTCGAGGAAACGAAGCAGTGGTTATTAAAATATCCACGTCGGCCAATTCCCCAAAATATATTTTGGAATTTACATTGCACTTTTTCGGGCCTTCAGGTTTCAGGTATCATGTCCTCAAGAGTTATGACATGCAAGGAATCCTGAATCACGAAATCGCGATGGGATTAATTAGACGATAATCATTTGTTTTAATCTCTTAATTAATCGTGATTAGCAATTAATCTTTAACCTTTCATGGATTTAAGTGTCAGAACTTCGATAATACTTGACGTGAGAAATCCCGAATCGTGAAAATGCGATGAGATTTATTAACGTTAATCTTTCTTAATATTTATTTGACCTGGCTTATCCTTTAACACTTTAGTGAATTCGGGGATCGGGGCTGTAGTTATTAAAATATCTACGTCGGCGAAATCCCCGATGGCTAAAAACCCAGAATCGTGAGATTTTTCTCCATGTGGCTTAATGTTTGGTGTATGCGGTCGTTCCATTGCAAATGCTTCCATTCATTCTCCTTATGACTCAACGCTCAAACATATGGTACATTTCTTTGATTCTCACGTGAACACTGTCTTTGACTTTTTCGTTAGTTGTCTTGTAATTGTTATACTGTTGTGGCATTTGGGGTTATTTTCGGCATTATTTGACTGAAGATGACAGGTAGAGAACATTCAGTGATGCGTGTGACAGACATATGGTCGTTTTCTCATATCTACACTTTCGGTAGTTAAACAATATAAATTGTTTCTCTCCTAAGTTACCGAAAGCCAAAATTTCAATATTCTTACAACAGAAGCTCCATCTAGGGATGGTGCTTTCCTGTAAAGCGCCAAGAATAGTAGACCACATGCCTTCATCCATTGGTCGACCTGAAATCATCCTTATCAAACTCTGAACTCTATCACTTTACTTGCACCTTTCTGAAACAAAAAACCGCTTATGCATTCATTGGGCTATGGAGTCATAATGTCTTAAATCAAAACCATACAGGATTCCAAACTATACCGGAAATGTACTTAAAACCAATGTTGTACTCTAATGCTCAAAGTCAATCTTATTTATATACACCACCTACTCTAATTGATATCACTATTTGTTTTCAAGTATAGGAAAACTTCCAGATCAACCAAGCGAGTATCCGACTAACCAACTTAATTATACTTCCATCTTTGAGCAAAAGGATGACAGGAGCAGATGCAAATTTCAAAACATGCCCTGGGAGCAGGTACTTATAGTTTTGAAATTCAGACTTCAATAAGTTGGAAATAACAAATCCAATCCCCCATTTTGACTCCACATAAACTGCTATTGGATCGTAGAAGGGAAGAGATATACCACTTTCACAATTAATCCATAATTCCTCCTGTTGGGCAAGTTGTCTGAAATGTTTTTCCGCACTTTGTCCACTACTAATTTTTTCTTCCATTGGTGCAAAAATGTCGCATTAAAACTTACTGGTTTGTTTCTCAATGGTTGCTAAACAGGGAGGAGAGATCAATTGTTTCAGTAACCCCTCCTTATGTCCTTCATCTGTTGTCCAAAGATCTTCTTGGTAGCTGTCATACATAGGCTGATCTCTTTCATGATGTTTTTGATTGCTTTTCTATTGAACCAAAGTTTCTTGTTGCTCACCATCTTCATAAACACTTTCATCACATTCATCAAACAAAGGAGGATTGTCGTAAATTTTCGTTTGTGATGAAAAATAAATCGTCTCTTCTTGTTCTTCTGGATATTCATCATAAATAGGTTCAGCAAATAACTCAGGAGTGTCATCAATCAGACAAATGATAGGAATATCAACTGTGAAGCTATCTATCTCAGATCCACACTCCTCCAAATCATAGTCTAAATCATCTTCGAACAACAAACATTCTTCAAGGTTATTAAACATGACAACCCTATCTTCTTCATGAAACAAAACAGTGTCTACAAGATGATCCTCTGGCTGAAAATCATCATCATAAATTGATTTACTAACTTCCTCTAAAGTTCCATGGCTGACATGATTTAAAATTAGATTTTCATTTTCAGTAATAGAAGAAGTTTCACTCACAGTTTCAGGACTGTGTGAATGCTGCAGATCTGTGTAAGTAGGGGTTGCAACATGACTGTTCAGGAGAAAATCTATGTCTTCTTCTATTAAAGGAGGAGGTGGTCTATGCAATTTCTGGATCAAGCAACTATTGTTTTCTTTCTCTTCTACATGTTGACCATGATGTTGAATATACTCTTCTTGAATGTGATCACAAGAGCTATCATATCCTACTTTTTTATCAGCCAACTCTTCTTCATACCGATTATCTTCATCCACTTGAGAAATTTCTAGTATTCCTTCCTCCTCTTCAAGAAGATGTGTTTGATATGTTTGTCTAATGAATTTTATATTACAACAATATTCAAAAAGTATTTCAGTTGAATAGATTCTTTTACAATGCTGATGAAAAAGTATGTGAAACTATTTCAATGAAGGAATACTAGAATGAGGTAAATATTTATATCAGAGTCTAGCATCTCTTTCCAACGAAAACATAAATAGTTTCAAGAGGACATCTTCATGATGTATATTTAATTCATCCATAAGCTTGTGGAATTCAAACAAGTGTTGGGTGGGATTTTCGTCCGCATATTCTCCAAATGTAGGAAGGACATCTTCCCAAACTTTAATGTCTAGAACAGTGTTTGGAAAACCATAAACATTTGTAAAGTCCAGAGGAGCAAACTTTGCAGCAATCCGAGCGGCGAACGAATCCAACATTTTGAGACCAGTGGAGTCGTCAGTAAATCATGTAGAGTCTTCGAACCAAGGAGTCACTAGGTGAATGATCACAAACAATTGAATGCCTATCCCTTGTTCACCATCAAGAAATAGATCCAAACTTTTTGTCATATCCCAGCGAAGATAACTTCTTTCCTCCGTCCCCGACAACGACGCCATAAAATGTTTTCGCAAGAGTTGTTCTAGGCTGTAATAGAGCCAAGCCTTAACACATTTTAAATGAAATAAAAATTTTCATTCGAACTTGACTTGGGTTGCATGCAAGTAAATTTTGAGATAACCTCGAACCACTTTTGATTGGAAACTGCCCCTTCCAACACGAGACAGGTCTCTCAAAAATATGTCAAGATAGGATATTCAATAAGATTAACAGTCTCTAGGGGAGCGAGAGATAACACGGTCCTCCCATGACTCCAGGTTCCGGAGGATACACGATGGGAATTTCCTCCACCCCTCCTAATAGGACTAGGGTCCACACCCTACAATGGAATATACAGTGGCACCGTGTTGCTGGGAATTTTGTCATCATTTATTCAGCTTTAGGCAGTCTCACCACCTGAAATCCTGCACTAGTCCACATATCATAGAAATGCATTCAAACTAATATAATTTCACATACAAAGATTCATACCATATTGTTTCTCAGTCAGTGGTCATGAAATCCACTTTCATTATCATTATCCCTTGGCTATTTCATAGCCCAATGACCTGCAGATTAGTCTATAACACAAACTCATATATATCTATGCTTTATCATCATGTAATTGCATACAACCATAATCTCAATTCGGTATCCATGTACCAACAACTTTAACATCAAAGTTTTCAAGTTAGAAATATATCTCATAATATCCCCATAATTCAATTAACATTATCCGTTCATAGAATTTTCATTTACATAATAGATTTCATCATATCCATCATCATTCAAGTAACATTTAAACCTTCATAGGATTCACTTTCACATAGTATATCGCATCATATCCATCATCATTCAAGTGACATTTAAACATTTATAGAATTTACATTCACATAGTAGATCACATCATATCCATCATCATTCAAATAACATTTAAACATTCATAAAATTTACATTCACATAATAGATCGCATCATATCCATCATCATTCAAATAAAATTTAAACATTCATAAAGTTTACATTCACATAATAGATCACATCATATACATCATCATTCGAATAACATTTAAACATTCATAAAGGTCCCTACGTCTTAAAAGTTCAAGTGTATCATTAATAGTTTCACTGTGAATAAAAAATAAAGGTAATTAGGCCTCAGGTATTCCTAGTTGTCTAAGTCAAAAGGTGGTGTAACATACACCTAACCTGCGAGAAACATATTCTCGAGGTGGTCAAAAAGTGAGGGATAATCTCATCGTAACATCTCGGCATCCTCCCAAGTAGCAGATCCTGGACTATACTTATCCCACTAGACCTTAACTTGGTCTACCAAATGATTCCTGGGCTGTCGGACTCTACGGTCCAATATGCGTAATGGTTCTACTTTCAAGATTCCCGCTTCTGATACCTACAATTCCTTCCAATTTAATTTATGTGATTCATCGGTAACATAATGACATAGAATAGATACATGAAAAACATTATGAGTTTTATGCAAGTGGGGTGGAAGTATGAGACGATAGGAAACAGGTCCAATTTTCTCTTGGATTTTGAATGGTCCTATAAATCGAGGTGACAAATTTGTCCCCTTCCCGAACCGAATGGTACTCTTATTAGGCCTGATACAAATGAAAACCTTATCTCCCACTTTATAACTTTGGTCAGTCCTGTGTGCATCCGCATAACTTTTCTGTCTATCATGTGCTTCCTTTAGTCTCTACCTAATATGAATCACTTGTTCCTCGATCTCTTGAATCAAATATGGCCAAACTGTTACTCGATATTCTAATCTTTCCCAACTCAACGATGTTCTACATGGCCTTCCATACAAAGCTTCGTAGGGTAGCATTCCGATGGAGCTATGAAAACTGTTATTGTAGGCAAACTCCACCAAAGGTAGGTACTTCTCCCAATGGGTTTGATTATCCATAACATACATCCTAAGAATGTCTTCCATAACCTAATTTACTCTCTCGGTTTACCCATCTGTTCTGGATGATAAGTTATGATTAAGTTCAATTGAGTCCCCAGCGCTCACTGCAAACTTGTCCAAAACCTAGAAGAGAATTTGGAGTCCCTATCTAAAATGATCTTCTTGGGTATCCCGTGCAAATAGATGACCTCACTTACAAACACGCGTGCCACATTAGTGACATCATAAGTGTCTCTAACTGGAAGAAAATGAGCACTCTTGGTCAACTTATCAACTATCACAAGGATGGCATTGTGTCTATGAGATGTGAGTGGAAACCCCACAACAAAATCCATAGAAATGACTTCCCACTTGGTCATAGGAACATCATGCGGTTGTAGGAGACCTGTCGGGTGATGGTGGTCGGCTTTCACTTGTTGACACTCTAGGCACTTGGTGACAAAATGGAATACATTACACTTCATGCCTACCTAGAAGAAGAGCTTCCCCATGTCTGCGTACATTTTCCTCACACCCGGATGCGCACAATAAACTGCTCTATGGGCTTCCTTCAGTATGATTCTTTGAATATCCCCACCTTCGAGGATGTACATCCTTCCTTGATATCTTAATAGTCCATCTGTTTCCAGGCTATATCCATAATAATTTGGATCTAACTGTCTTCCACTCTCAAAGTTTGAAGTAACCTTTAAATACCAACTGTCTCCAAGGTGTTTCGTCAACACATGTTCCCTCATATTGACTTTTAAGGGTACCAGGGAGAAGACACGTGGTCTCCTTCTCAAGGCATCTGCGACCACATTTTATTTTCCCTTGATGTATGAAATACCAAAATCGTATTCACTCATAAACTCACTCCATCGCCTTTGCCTGACATTTAGATCCCTTTGAGTAAAGAGATGTTTTAAACTTTAATGGTCCATTTTGAGCTCAAATTTTCTCCCTACTAGATAGTGCCTCGAAAGTTTCAGAGCTAGCTTTACAGTTGCCAACTCTAAATCATGAGTAGCATAAATCTCCTCATGTTTCTTCAACTTCCTTGATGCATAATCTATCACTCCCCCATCCTGCATTAGCACGACCCCCAACCCTTGCTTCGAGGCATCTGTGCAAACTGTGAAGTCCTTTTCCATATTCGGCACTCATAGAATTGGTGCACTAGTTAGTAACCTCTTAAGATCGATGAATGCACTATCACATTATTTTGTCCATTCATACCTGACCCCCTTGTTTTGCAAAGTGGTGATGGGTTTCGCTATTTTAGAGAACCCTTCCACAAATCTCCAATAATAACCTACTAGCCCCATGAAGCTTCTTACCTCATGAGAATTTTTTGGCACTGGCCATTCCATAATGGCCTTTACCTTTTCTGGGTCCACATAGATTCCTTCACCGGAAATGATATGACCTAAATAGTGAATTTCTTTCTGGAATAAGGAACACTTTGAAAACTTCCCATACAATTTGTTCTCTCTAAGGCAGGACAACACTACTCGTAAGTGTTCCTCATGTTCTCTTTTGTTCTTGGAATAAATGAGGATATCATCTAGAAAGACTTGTACAAAGCGGTCTAAGTATTTATGGAATACACCATTCATGAGGCTCATGAATACTACTGGTGCATTGGTCAATCTGAAAGGTACTACAACGAACTCATAATGCCCAAACCGAGTTCGAAAGGAAGTTTTAGGAATATCTCCTTCCTTAATCCTTAATTCGTGATACCCTGATCGCAAATCAATTTTTGAGAATATTGATGCTCCTTTCATCTGATCAGAGAGATCATCTATCTGTGGCATAGGGTACCTATTTTTCACTGTAGCACGGTTCAAGTCCCTGTAATCTATACATAGTCGTACGGAACCATCCTTCTTCTTCACAAAGATTGTTGGTGCACCCCAAGGTGAGACACTGGCTCTTATTAGCCCTAAGTCGAGTAGCTCTTTCAACTGCATCTTCAACTCACAAAGTTCTGGCACCGTCATCCTATACGAAGTCTTGGAAATTGGTTTTGCACCAGGTTTTACCTCAATAGTAAAATCAAGCTCCCTCTCAGGAGGTAACCCTGGCAACTCGTTTGGAAAAACATCTTTAAACTCTGACAATATTGGGTATTGATCCAAGGAGGGTCCCTTTCTTTCATTCACTGCTTCCACTACATACAGTCGACACCCTTGCCTCATGCACCGCTTAACCTTCATAGTTGAGACAAAGCATAGAGACACCCTTCTCTGTACACCGTGGATATCTACTGGCCTTCCTTCATCGTCAACACAAAACACCCTTTTCGCAAAACAATCTACCATAGCTCGATGGGCTTCTAACCAATCCATTCCAATGATTAGGTCATACGTCCCGAGGGCAGTTACGTATACCTTCACCTTGGTAGTACACACTCCCAGGTCTACTAGACAATTATCAACACTAGGTCCCGTTGTCGCAAGAGTTGGTTCTAGGCTGTAATAGAGTCAATCCTTAGCACATTTTAAATGAAATAAATTTTTTCACTCAAACTTGACTTGGGTTGCATGCAAGTAAATTCCGAGATAACCTCAAAGCACTTTTGATTGGAAACTACCCTTCCAACCTGAGACAAATCTCTCGAAAATATGTCACAATAGGATATTCAATAAGATTAATAGTGGGCAGATCTATGGGTAACATAAAGTTTTGGGTTTTAAGGGTTGGTGGGTTGGACCAGGAGGTAGTCCATTGGGAATGGAGTCAAATGATCAAGCAAATAATAAGATTGTTTCGGCGATGGAAATCCATGAAACAAAGGTGAGGTAGAAGTTGATTACAGAGAGAAGGATTTATAAAAGTATGGCAGCAGAATAGAGAGAAAACATATCAAAATGCAAGGAGCACTTAACAATGAGTGAATTCCAAGCATAAATCAGTGGAAAGAAATGGTTGGGATAGAGCATCTATCCAAGGATGAATTTTGAACCTTTAGATCTCTATAAGAAACAACCTATAACATGTCCTGCAATAGATCATATAACAAATGGATTAATTCCATTATAAACACAGTCACAAATCGGGAATAAAATGGAAATAAAACCAAGTGAAATGATTTGAGAACGAAGCCATAAGACATTCTCTGCAAACAAAATCACAAGAATCTTTGTTGTAGATCGAAAATGACTCTGCACTCT
>ML776964.1:2345718-2366625 GCA_009831015.1 Picea engelmannii
TGAAAACTAATTAATTAGTCACTTTAATTAATTTTGAATTTAAACATGAATTTAAAACATAAATTTAAATATAATTTAAAACATGAATTTAATACATTAAATTACTAATGATTAATTAGCAATTCCATTCCATGATTAATTACTTTTAATTAGCCACCTTAATTAGTTTAATTACATGAAGTTTCTTGTTTTATTATAAATAATTAAAATTTTAACTAATTTAAAAGAATAATTATTAAACTAATTTAATTATTTAAAAGATTAAATAAATAAAAAATAAAACAAAAATAAATATAATAAAATAAAACAAAATATAAACTAAAATAATCAAAATATAATTTAAATAAATAAATTAAAACAAAAACAAAAATAAAGTGGGTATGCATGAAGCCCACGTGCCCCCCCAGGCTCTCATCCCCCAAAACCCTACACTCACTCTTCCAGCTCTCTATCCCCAAACCCTATATGCTCCATCATTTGTCGCCTCTCCCACTCTGGAAGTGTGGTCGGGGCCTCTCCCACTCTGCAACTGCAGTGGGGTTGATGGTCTATGGGTTGGTGGTGCAAAGAAACTCGTCCCTTATGGGCTCCTGTCAGCTTGGGGATTGGTTTCTCCCCTGGCTATGGCTTGGGTTGTGGTCGTTGGACTTTGCAAAAACGGTGGCGCTTTGGTGCATGGTAAATACTTGTGAGTGCTTGGTGCTTGAGACTAGGGCTCGAGCGTTTGGACACTTAGTTGATGTTTGGTGTGAGCTCGGTTGACTGTGGTGCTTGGAAAAACTATGGCACAAAACCCCGAGGGACATCGTGGACAGAGATACCTCTCACTACATGGATTGTTGTTGTTCTTAGCAGGTTTCAGGGCTTTGAAGTAGGGTTTGTATTAAATTAAGTATGGTCTCCTGGGATTGGCGTTGGGCTTTGTATTATGTTAATGCGTGGATAACCTGTGTTTTTGTGTATGGAAGGTGCGCTTGAATTGATGGTTGTGGATTTGGATGAGTAATGTGGGATGCCTCTTAGCCTTGGATCTGGTGCTACCTCTAAGCTTGTGTTGGTTTGTATGATGGTTGTGGGCGCGGATTTTGGGCCATCGTAGTGCACAGTGGCACCCCCTTGTGGGATCCTCGACACTATGGTGTTGGGCTGTGTGTGTTGTGTGGCTTTCTTGGGTTCCAGATTACCATTGAGAATATTCACTCAGAGATGTACAGTTTACTGTTAGAGACATATGTTAAAGACCCCAGTGTGGAAAAGAAAGTCGATTGGGCTCTCAACTGGATTAAGAGTGTTGAAAGCTTTGCAGAAAGGGTTATTGCATTTGCTTGTGTCGAGGGTATTTTTATTAGTTGTGCAGATTTAATAAATGATTGTTCACTCGAAAGCAATATTCAGTGAATGATTGAATATAGCAACCTTGTTCAGGATACCTACAATTGTTCTGGAGTAAAAAAAAATCATGTAGTCTCCTGATTTTGTCTACAGATTGTGCTTGTATAACTGGAGGTGCCCCTGGATCTGATGTTGACTAGGCCTGAGGCAGCCCAGGAAGAATGCATTTTGAACTTCACATCCTTATTTTGAACTTCACATCCTTTCCCACGCTTTTCTTCATGATGCTCGTTTCGCTGCTTTATATATTTCGTTGTTGTGTTATAACTGTTATTGGAGCTAGTCAGATTAAGATGGCATTTATTATTTCCCTCTATAGATAAATAATCCTTGTGTTGTAGGACATTCTGTCGTTATTTGCGTAAGCATTTCGAATGGTAGAATCTAGAATTTTGTCCTTGTAGTAAGTCTTTCAATACTGATGCCTTCAGCAAAGCAATGAATCAGTGGATTTTATGAGTCTCTCAACTAGTATTTGGAGTCTATTTCCAGGTTTTTTTTTTTTTTTTTGTTTCTAGGCATGCAAATAATGATTGATCACTTGAAAAGCAGTATTCAATGAATGATTAATTTATAGATGTTGCAACATCGATAAAGATAGGCTACAATTGTTTTGACATCAAAAGGTTCACATGCAGTCTCATGCCCTTGTCTACAAATTGCGCTTGTTTAAGCTAAAGTTCCCTTCGATCTGTTGTAGAGTAGGCCTGCGAGAGAGAAGGAAGAATGTGCTTGTGTGTTCCGCTTGATGTTAACAATTGTTTTGGTTTTCTACTACGAGGATGGACATTTATATATTTGGTAATTTTATTACTTTATTTACCATATTGTTTCTCATTTCACTTTTTATTACTTATTCCTTCTCCATTTCCTTTATATTTCATTATATATATATATATATATATATATATATATATATATATATATATTTCTCTATTCTTTTATTTTGTTGTTTATTATTAAAAAAAAATCACTTTGTACAGGTGAGGCTTCTTACAGGTTTCAAGGTGAACAAACCCCCTTCAACTTACAACAGTTTCTAAGGTTTTCTAGGTTATTGTTGGAACAACATTCCTAAACTTTTTTTTTTTTACAAGTGGGTAGGTGGGTAGGGCCTGGTCCAAGTTTTTAAACTTGGCTTTGATACCATGTGTAAAAGCTCTTCATTAGGGCTTCAAAGTTAAATGGTAAATTTGTAATCTAAATTACTTTTCTTTTCTTGAACATGACATATAATTTCTATTTATGTTTGCATTACAACAAATCTATCTAATTTATGATGAAATTCTAGCAAATTAATCAGTTAAATGTCAAATTATCAATTTATACAGTCCAAAATAGTCACAAAACATATTACACAACATATTACACAATTTCAATACATAGATACATATCATAACTTTCATTTAGAAAAAAATTAATACTGGAAAAATACCTCTCGAAGAAGAAGTTTGTCCCTTTCATTCCTTTTGTTTCTAACTGCTTGAAACTGCCTAAAAACTGAATCTTTTCCTCCCAGCCAGCTACGAACAGAGCCTCTCCGGCTCCCTAGCTCCAGGAATCCTTGCGGTTTCCTGGCTTCCCGAGCCCAAAACTCCCAGCAACAGGTGCCCCTGTGGCAGACCTCCAACTACCTCCTCAAGCAAAACCAGTAATAAAATCCTCCAACAAGTTTCCCCCCAGCAAAAACCAGTAACACGGTCCTCTGGTATGAAAATAATGTTCCCCCAAAAACCCCAAAAGTCCTCCCGAGTGTTTTCGCCCCCACCTTCTTACCTTACTTTCCCCCCCTTCTTATTCACCGCCTTCTCCCTTCATTAAGTCTCACCCACCTTATCCCTCCATTAAGTGTCAACCATCTTATCCCCTTTTCATTAATGGTCATCTACCGATACACTAAGTCTCAAAATGAAAATTATTAATTTATTAAACCAATATTCCTTAAACAATAATTAATCATAATTATTAATTGATTAACTGATTAAACTAATATACATTAAACAAATATTTAATCAGGACAATTAATTAATTAATTAACTAATTAAACTAATATTCATTAAACAATTATTCGAATCATGACAATTGATTAATTACTTAGGGTTGTTACATCCTTGTAGTGGCCTTAGCTTTTTCTCCACGGGTTTGTTTTTATATATACAAAAGTTGACTTTTTTTAGTTCTACATTTGAGCTATAGTTCTATTTTTTGGAAAAAAACTAGTGATTCTAAGGTTATGTGCTCACCCTAGTGGGTTTCCATTAGTGGATTTACGTGGTCTCCCATGTTTTTTTTTCATTGTGTAATTTTAGGCTTGTGTCTCTTCTTATGCATGGTGACCATCCTACTTTGGGTTAGCATAACTAGTGGTTTTGGGAGGATATGGTCACAAGAAGCTGGTGTATTTCTTCTATAGAGGCCATTTCTCCATGCTTTGTGTTCTTAAATTTCTAGGAGATGTCTTCCTATGTAGTATTTGCATGGAAAATTATATTTCTTGGGCATGTGGACACTGTTGAAAGTTTATTGTGTGCTCACTATTGGACTGGGTTCAACAAAGGAAACATGTAATCTTATGCTCTTATTTTTGTTGCATCCACTTGGAAAGTAAGCTAGAGATATGCAAAAAACAAATATCTACTTTAGTTTAGAATTCCCCCGCCCCCCACCCTCCCACCAAACAAAAAGAAAAAAGAAAGAGGGTTTGGTGGGGGGGAGGGGTTGGTCTTTTTTGTCATATGTCAATTTGTTTCTTATTGTTTTCAAATTGTGTAATTTGTAGATAAAATGCACTAAAGTGGTTTTGTCTTGGTGTTGCTATGGAGATGGTATGATTGTTTCCTTTAGCTTTTATAATTTGTATTTTCATGGTTTCTTTGGTGACTAGAATAGTTTTTTCCATGTTGGTGAACCAATTTATTGATCTTTTATCTCCATCTTGCAAAGGCGACATATGCAACTAAGAATATTATGTTGGTTGTTGCTTATGCAATCTATGAATTACGCTTAGAATTAGTTTAGATACTCTTGTCTAGGTGCTACTATGAAAGTGTTCTACTTGCACTTATTTTTCTTTCCACAACTCTATTTCCATAGTTCATTTAATATGCAACAATTTGAACTCATCCATCATAGTCATGTATTGAAATTTTACATTATTTTAATGCCATCTTAATTAATAAAAAAAAAAGTGGCCATTGATATTCATATATTGGTTGTTGTTTATATACTCTACAAATTATTATTAGATTGTATTAGACAACTTGCTCACTTTCCCCTTTTGAAATTGAAAACAAAATGTGCCATAACCTCCAAAATCATATTTCATTGGTTGTTCTTTATGGTAACCTGCAAATCCTATTAGATTGAATTGGAATGCTTCTTTTTCTCTTTCCCAACTTTGTTTTCATATTCTCTTTGATCATCACATCATTTTTTTCTCTTCCATGATACTAGTGTATTGTTGTTTTGATATTCGCTTTGATCATTACAACATTTTTTTCTCTTCCATGATACTAGTGTATCGACTTTTAAAAGTATGTTCTTATAGTTACATAGTTTTTTTTACTTTTAATCTTAATAAAAGAAGTTATGGCCAATGATATTTGTTTATGTGTTCTTTTTTACTTTCTGAAAGATATTTGTTTATGTGTTTTTTTTTACTTTCTGAAAGATATTTGTTTATGTGTTCTTTTTTACTTTCTGAAAGTGATGGATAGCCTGGAATACACAACCTTTGTTGCTTTGCTTTTTTCCAAAAAACTATATAAAAAGTAAAAAAGATGCCCATTTTTCTCTTCTTCCATGACATTAATGCATTCAAATTTTGCATTTTGCTCAATTGCAATATGATTTTCTAATTTATAGATACTATGTGGGATGGGTTGGGTTTGATCCCTAGCTTAAGGCTTGATAGTCTTCTTATCTTTGATTTTTTATGTCTTTAAAATTACCAAGCCAGTGAAATTTTGTGCCCTATTGATGATGCATTTAATGCATTCTAGGTTCATTGTATGTTTCATTTGAATTATGGAATACTTTGTTTTCTTAGATTGAAAATTTCATAAATTAGATTGTTGAATATGTTCCTTCGTTTCCTCTATTTTTTCCTCCTTTTGTATAATGTCTTAGTGCTTTGAATAATATTTTCGATCTTGTAATTGGAAATACTATGTTATGCTTCTTGTTCATAGAGTGAATGACATTTTCTTCTTATGTCATGATCCATTCATCATGTTTGAATGTTGCTATGTGTCCATGTTACTTCCTAGATTGTTGTGTTATTATGGATACTTTATTTCATCATGTGTTTGTTTAGTCTTCTTATTGAACATGGATACATACATGTAATTTCAAACTTGTCCTTATAGGTTTTCTGGGATAGAATGTACGGTCTAGTTTATAGTATATTTTATAAAAAACTTTTGTAGTAAAATGTTTGGTCAATTTGTTTTAACACTAGATCTTGAATGCTTAGAATGCTTATTCATATATGTGGAATAATGACTAGTGGAATTTTGATATCTTGTTTCATGGTTCAATTATGACATTTTTTTTTGTCGAAAGCATTCAACCACGACTTTGTACTTTCTAATTAAAAACAAAAGAGTGGTTGTCTTTGACCCTTTTTTTTCCTTCTTTGAATCTAAGTGTTGGCATTGCTTTGTATTAAAATTCTAAAATATGTGTAGTTATTTGTGCCTAATCTATTCATTATGCTTGTATAATTCTTTCTACCTTTCTATTTTATTTTAATTGCTATATATCTCCCTAAATTTATTATATAATTTTTAAATAGTTTTAAATCATTTTTATATAAATGTGTCATCTAATGGTCTTTATGTTCTTCAGGTAAACTCTAATCTTACAAGAGAGGGCATATCCATATGGATGATGGCTAAATATCAATACCATAAACCACTTACTCTCTCACACTCTTTTTCATCTAAAGGGACTCCTTCACATCTATTATATATGAGAAAGTGAAAAGAGAATAATTCACATGATGCATGTGGGATAAACCCTTTTTACAATTGTAACATCCCGCTATTGCACACACTGAGTGAACTTATTCTTTGAGGACACTTGCATGCAAGTGATTCGGGTCATTATACTATTGGTTGTTTTGATTATGATTATGAGATATTGTGGATTTGATGATTTTTTATTTTGTTGTATTTACATATACAGGTGCTATTGACTCGGTTCTTCTGAGTGTGTAGGACTCTAGACATTGAGGATGTCGAGGCATCGATGCAACCCCTTGGACTCAGGATCGAGTCAGGGAGTGGACTGTTAGGGTTTAAATGTTGTTGATGTGACATATGTACATATGATTAGATATTATGATGTTGATTGTTTTTGCTAGCATGATTCGTTGATGGATGCAGGCTAACGATAGCTTGTTGACCAGACTCATAATTGGAGTAAAGGGGTCACGCACGACAACCAGGGACATTGAGAGAGAGGCATGGAAACAACCCTTCCACAACCTACTAACACTCTCGTCGTGGCTCGAACCGTAGGGTAATGATTACCTAGTTCGAGAAGACCCACGATGTTGTGAGGGAATACTCTGACAGTCATTCACGATGATTCTAAGGGCCGCACAATAAGGCAGGGTCCTTATTCCTTAGAGACCCTTAGTCTCCCACAAGATCACCTGATAGAGTATTGACTCAAGGGGTTTGACGTCTACAAAAATTCACTCAAGAGGCAAGTGGCACCCTTAGAGAACGTAGTGCGTCTTGAAGGGCACATCACGGAAATAAAACAGAAAGAGGCGAGTGGCACCCTTGGAGCACGTAGTGTGTCCTGAAGGGCACGTCACAATTTTAACTGGTAAGTTAATAGACCTAGTGCCTAGAAAACTATGCCTCCTTAAGACTTGGCCAGCCTTAAAATGAATGATGTGATAAGTAAAGTTTAATAACTAAATTTTTCCTTTAAGAACTGTCGCCAAGCCTAGTGAATTCAAAACCTAGGTCTAAATAGAACCTCGGAACAAAAAAAAAACAATTAGACATATTACAAGAAGGGGGTAAAGAAAATTCAAGCATTAATAATTAAAGTGGAAATTTTAATAAAGGTTTAATTAATAAAAGGGGTATTTTGTTGTTTTTGTCTAAACCTGCTAATTTTGAACTTAGTTATAAAAAGTGGAAACTTTAAGAAAAAATGAAACTTAAAGAAAAGGGGTAAACCTAAGGAAAATGGGAAACTTAAAGAAAAGGGGCAACTTAAAGAAAAAGGGGAATGTCTAACTTAGTAAGAAATCTAGCCATTGGAACTTTCTATTTATGAACTCAACTAGGAATTAAGTAAGATGTAAGTCATTTAAGAATTGTAAGGGAACAATGGGACACCGAGGAGCATTTTTAGGAACACTTTAGAGTGGGTGAGGGAAATAGACAAATTTAATTAATTAATAAATTGATTTCCTGGTGCAACTAAGGGATCGAGCGACATGTGTACAGGGGAGGTTTTTCAAAATTAATTAAATAAAAAAGGAATATAATGAGGGTTTTGGGAAACTAATGACTAAGAAAACTCTATTAAAAGGATGGCAAAGGAGGAGTGTGGATCACATTTGGCTTCTGTAACGTTACGCTGTTGAAATTTCATCTTGACTGAACTTTCTCTTGTGGGAATTGGGATACCCAGCTCGGGTAACAAGTGGTAGCTTGACCTTGTGAGGCGAGATGAGAGCTAGCATTCTATGGTATTGTGTGCGTGGCCCCTTTGCGGCTCGGGGGACTCAGGGGGAAGAATATTACCCCTAGCATTGGCTGGGAGGTACCGGTGAGGTCACATCGGTTGGCAAGCGGGAGCTAGACGGAGTGCGCACGGGACAACGAATTCGGAGCATTCGCATTTGGATATGGTACACATGTGTATATTTGTATTGAATGGTAGTTAAATTCCTTATATATGCATTTCTCTAACATCGAAGGCACGTGTGCATCACTGTGTTAAAAAATTAGTTAATTTTATGTTCTGGCAATTTACGCTTGTGAAATTTGGTTAAAGGGTAATTAAATTATGTTCCCGCACCTTCAGTTAAGGTATTTCTATTGTGTCAAGTTTATGTTTTATTCAGTGTAATTCTATCCAGATATTTCCTTTTTCTTTCAGTGAATTTGTCTTAAAGAGCCCAATGTTTTATGATTAGAGAATTCAAAGTTATCCCAGCCTTATTCTCACTGTACTTTTGATTGATTTCCAATGGCGAACCCAAACTCTGAATGTAAATGACTTCTCTGTGTTTTTTATTGTTTTTAATACAAAGAAAAATTGTGTTTTTATCTGTGTTCCTTTATCCTTTAAGTTATTAGTTCGTTCCTGAGCAGTTGGCCCCGAATCGACTGTCTTTCACTCCGGTGTTAAATATTTAGATTCAAATGCCCTTCTTTCCTATGCATGGATAATAGTTGTAAGATCATTACTCTTCTCAACAAGGAAATTTCTCCTGGGTGTTTATTCCCTCCTTAGCCTTTGTGATTATTGTGATTTATTCTTTGCAAACTTGTGCTTCCATCCAACGAAAAATAATTCCTTTTTTCTCTGCGATTTTGGTTGCCTTACTCAACCAATTTCGTTGTGATTGCCCATCAAATTCCTCACTGTGTACAACGAAAAATACTCCCTTTTTGGCTCTGCGATTTTGGGTTTCTTTACTCAGTGATTTCGTTTGTGATGGCCCAACGATTTTATTACCACCCGAATTTATACCTAGTGATTTTAAAACTACCCAACGATTTGGTTAATATCACCCGAATTTATACCCAACAATTTTAAAACTGCAAAACGATTTGGTTAATACAACCCGAATTTATACCCAACATTTTTAAAACTGCCCAGCGATTTGGTTAATACCACCTGAATTTATACCTATCGATTTTAAAACTACCCAACGATTTGGTTAATACCACCCGAATTTTTACCCAACGATTTTAAAACTGCCCAATGGTTTGGTTAATTGCTCAAAGATTGTATACCCTCAGTTCTTACATCTGACCTTCACTCGCCTTTTTCTCAGTGTGTTATGAGTCCATCGATTCCGGGATTGTCTCAACGTAAATCCCTCCTGCGTTTTTTTGTAAGTGATGGTTCAAAAGTCGCTCTCAGGTTGGGCATGTCACTATTGGACATGTGCCATGAGTTTCTTGCATCCCCCTTTTTCTAGAAATGTGTATTTAGGAGTGAGTTGTCGCTCTGTTGATCGCCCAGCGTTGGGATTGGCATCCCTGACGTTTCCCTTTGCATTTTGAAATTTGATTTTTCTTTTTTTCTAAATTACGGTTCAGTATCACTATTAATTCATATTTTGGTGGATTATATCCATGTTAAACGCATTACTTGTTCGCTCTTATAAAATTTGAGCTGCTATGTTTAGATGCAATCTAACTTAGACGACACCCAACTGATTGATACTCGGGTTATTTGTTTATTGTGACCCTAAATTCGAGTTTTTACCTTCAGTGGTAGTGATAGCTGAGAGAGTAATTAAGCTAATCTCATTCAAGTTAGTCTTCACTCAGTTTAAAATCGCCTTGTTTAAATTTTATAACAGTCCCCTTGACATGTCATTGTAGTATGGTTGGTATTTTGATTGGGAATTGTTGGAGTCCCTTTTTCACTAAAAGAAGTTTCTTTTCTTGAAAAGATAATTGAAAATTTTATTAAAGGTGAAGGGATTTGGGTGTTTCAAAAGCCAATTAAAACAATTTACAATCCTTGCACACCTCTTTTAAACTTCAAGAAAATCAAGATAATGGATTGAGCCTTTTTAAGGAAAAGTTAGATCTTATGATAAAAGATTTGTGTAAATTTCAAGTCACAAGGAGAGTACCTTTTATAGGTGGAAACCTTAGCAAGGATGATGTTTGGATAGGAAGCAAAATCACAAGGACTTACCTGAAGAAACTCACGTTGTTTTCGTTCTTAAAATTGAAATTGTTATTAGGAACCCTATTTATATCTTTAGTTTGTTAAATTGTTATTGGAAATTTTAATGAGTTGCATAGAATGATTCGTTATTATTTTATATGATTATTAATGTTAATTTATGAAAGACACATGGTGACTTCTCGGACATCCATAATAAATGGACTCGGTGACTAAATTCCTTGGGCCTTGGAAAAAGGGGCCTAGTTACTCTTGCGCAACGAACGATGGGAATGCATGTCACTTGGATCTAGTTAAATTATTGTGTGCATGAAAGGAATGTATGGGATGATCGTTTTAAATGTTAGTTGAGTTATTCAATCCTTGTAGCTATTTGAACGACGGTTTAATTCAGTTATCTCTTGCGCGTGTGTTTGGTCTGGTATGGAATGACATAGGGTATCATGTTTAGACATATCTTCTTGCACATGTTGAAGGTTCCCTAGAAGGGTTGGTTGTTGATGATTTACTCTTGCGCCGTAAATTAATGTGTCTGTGACTTGATGTGCAGTTAGATCGCTTGCGCCTTGTAGAAAGAATGATTGTTTTTAGCATCTATTCTAATGCGATATATATTAATGTTGATGTATGATTGATGACGTCACAACTACCCTTGCTCCATGGTCAATAGATATTATAATTGATGGATTGATGAAATGGGCGATCATGATGTTGTTGTTTAGATTAGTCAGCTTGGATTGTTTGCATCGGGAGGAAGTAGACACCTCCTTGTTCCTCAAAACAGTCATCAGCCTTGAGACCTTAAATTGTCAAAATCGATGGGAAGTTGTGCTTGAGCGTTGCTTATGTGTTCTGAAGGTCCTAACCTTGCAGGGTAGGATGGGCGGGTAGTCATTTTTATCCTTGTCTTATTGATTTTTGTATATTGCATCCAGCGGCATGATGTGCTAGTAGGCTAGGTCGTTATGTTTTCTATGGCTTGAATTGTGTGCTTTGTGTTTTTTGTCGAGTTGCATTGATTAATTGTTGTTGTTGTTACTTTCCTTCTAATAAAAAAAAATAAAAATAAAAATTGCACTTGTTATGCATCACATGTTGTTGTAATGACGGGGGTTGTTGCAACAATATAAAGAGTTATTGAAGAATAAAATTAAAAATTTCCATATCCATAAAATCTAAGATCACTAGGAAATCATTAACACATGCTAACACAACAGATCCTACGGTTGGGTGGAATGTTTGTCATCTATATCTAGTTGTGTAATTTTTTTTAAAAGATAAGTGTTTTGATCACTTTGTTATTCACTGTTAAATATTGTGTTTAAATGTTGCATTTTAATCTACATTTTATGTGATTGAATGTTGTTGTGCATGCTTAAATGATATGCATTCATGAATTTAAAATTTCTAATAGTCCCATGAATCATTTTTGTTTATGATATGTGGATGCATTCATATTAAATTGGTATTAGTTTAATGTATTCTGTCATTTTTTTAGCAACGTGGCCCAACCAGGAAATTGGGTATGTTACACCATTCCAACCCATCCAATGAAGAGGAGTACTAGATGAATTTTTTCTACATAATGTATTGTTACTCTCACAAAAGAACCCACAATAGGACAATAGGTAGTATAGAAAATTGAGAAAGTTGCAGGAGCAAAGGAACTTGCTGCCACACAAGAACTTGCATCATAAACAACTATTGCAGAAGTAGTTCTTCCTCCCCGAGAGCATATTGAAGAATTGGTTGAGTTTTTATAAGACTTTATTGATAGTCGTATGGAATTTTTTTAGGATAATATAGATGACATTGAGGGAGATACAACATAGACTCCAATGGTCCCTGAGGTAGCCGGGAAGAAGATCAACATTTTGTTGAGTAAGAATAATTTGAAACCTTCTTATGGTACGATTTTAAAGCTTAACGATAAGTTAAAGAAGGAAATTAAGGTTTTACACCACAATTTAGTTTCTTCCTGGAGAAAATTAAAGGCATACAAGTCTCAAGAAAGGTTGGACACATTGGTCTAATCCCTTGATGAGTGTTCCCGGTCACCTTCTACTTTGCATGAAGTTTACCAAGCAATGAATGAAACAATTTCTATGGAGGAAACATTTCGGGTTGTTACTGAACCTATGAGTGCCACTCATCCTATTGATGTCACTAAACCTATTGTTGATGTTTCTATTGAACCTAATTGTACCACTAAACATGTTGTTGATGCTTCTACTGAACCTGTAGGTCACTTAACCTGTTGATGTCACTGAGCCTATTGTTAATGATGCTACGAAAACAACTCTTGAGGGTACTTATCCTGAATTTGTTGTTGTTAAATATCCTATCACTGTTACTAATTCTACTGATAAAGAAATTTGTATTTTTTTTACAGATCCTATTACCACTATTATTGATCCCTTAGAAGATGTTGTTATATCTTCTACCGATCCCATTAATGAATTCATTGTGGAATCTACTATAGATCATGTTGTGAAGACTAATGTTGAAATTCCTATCAAACTCCTTGATGAAATAAATGAGTTTGTTATTGATCCTAATAACAAGTCTATCACTAGGATTTCCACTAAACTACTTGATGATATCATCAATTCTACCATGATGTTATGACCCAAGAGGGGCATATATGGGGTTAAGTGTATATGATATGACCCTAAGGGGACATATATGGGGATAAATGTACATGCACTATGTAAATGTATATGTAATAGGGTCAACATTATATTAAAGGGGCCTCATGTGTAGTGTGTGAATAGGTATATATAGATATCATGTATTCGTTATTGAGGACATGTGAATTTTGATGTATGAATGTATTTGGATATTTGGACGAGGTTCTCATATTCTTTAAGGAGTTATTTTGTACCTAGTCTCGCTTATCTATACTGGAGTTGTGCTCCATTCTCACATTGATGTGCATGGTGTGTAATTCTGATTTATTTTGATATCTTAA
Source organism: Picea engelmannii (assembly GCA_009831015.1). NCBI lineage: Eukaryota > Viridiplantae > Streptophyta > Pinopsida > Pinales > Pinaceae > Picea > Picea engelmannii. Next base: position 2,358,986 of record ML776964.1, read on the forward strand.
GCAATTGTTACATAACATTTGGTACCAAAGCATCGATCCTAGGGTTTTTCTTCTTTAAGTGAGTCATCTTGGGATTTTCTCTATAGTTTTTTTCGGGATGCTTCATATAGTGAAATTTTGAAGTTACTTAGAATACATATCAAGGTACCTGTGGTAAAAAATGTAGTTTCTAGTATGTTATACTTTTGGAGATATATCCCATGAAAGTTAGGGATTTTTACTAGCCTGAAAATCAATCTCAAATGAATCATTTTGGGAAATTTGCTATAAAATTTACTTAGGGATGTTTCAAACTATGAAATTTGAAAAATAATGATAAATATATCCAAGTTCACCTGGTAAAAATTTCATAGTTTGGATCATTTTAATTTATGAGATATACTCTATGGAAGGTAGGGTTATTTGATTAATCCTATAACTAGTCACAAACATGTGTCCTAGGTAAAATAGTCATATATTCTTTAGTGAGGATCCAAATTTAGTGACACCAATTGAATTTGAAAGAAGAAAACCCATAGTGTTTCTGGTACAAATTTTAGAATAATATATTAAATATTTCACATGCGGCATTCTATATAAGTTCACCCAACGAAGAGAAAAGCCATTGAAGAATGGCCAACACCAAGAAATGTTGCAGAAGTGAGATCCTTTATGGGACTAGAAGGGTACTAGAGAAGTTTTATTTAAGGATTCTCACATGTTGCGCATCCAATCATGTTCCTGTAGAAGAAAGGTGCACAATTTGAATGGACTTTGGATTACGCAAGGTGTTTTCAGCACTTGACTCTAAAACAAAAACAAAAAAATTAGCAAGGTTTGGGAAAGTTACCATAACTTTCATTTGGCACATAAAATTTTGGTTAGACCCATGGAATTGAAAAGAATAAATATCAAAGTACTACATGCCAAAATTTTAGACTCATGAGGTCCGAAATTTCAGAAATACATCAGAAGCAAGGTCAGCTAGAAGGCCAAACTCCAAATCAGGGTTTTCAAATGTATGCTCACTTAAAACTATCATAAATTTTGATTGTGATGTCTGATTGAGGTGAATCAAAATCCATTGGAAAGAGAAAACATAGAGTATTATATGGGAAAATTTATCATAACTATTTGATATCATTATCCTTAATATATTTAGGTTGTAATTTGAGGGTTGGTGTTATACCTAAATTAAAAATCAATGGAAATAACTCAATTTACATGAGATGAAAATTAAGATGAAATTAGTCCTATTGAATTGTTGAGGTTGGTAAAGGAATATGATATGACTCATTGAACAACATAATTATTTTTTTGGTGAAGCTCAGAAATGGTGGGTGAGTATTGACAAGTATAATAGATGGAACTACACATGGGAAGCATTTGAAAAACTCTTCTCAAATAAATGGATCAAGGATACAAAAATTGAGGAGATGCATAAAATTAAAGACGAGTTAAAAGAAGCAAAGGGATATATCAAGAATAATGGTGATGATATATCTAAGATATGAGACCTTAATGAAGCACTCATTAAGGAAGTTCAAAATTTAAAATAAAAGACTAGCAAAGGAAAGTGGGAAAATGATGAGTCAAAGAAAGAATTGAAAAGGTAAGATGAAGAAATAGGTAGATTAAGAAACCATAATAAAAAAATATTGGACAAGGTTAAGATAATTAAAGAAGAGAAGAAGAATTATCAAAATCAAGAAGAAACAAGGAACTTGGATGAATAATCTACCAAAGGAATTGAAGAGGAAATTTGCAATAAGGTTGAGGAATCTGTAAATGTTGATGAGGTAAAATTGGAAATGCAGTCCAGGATTGAAGAAGGATGTCAAAATTTGATAAATGGGATGACATTGCAGCTTCAAAAGGAGAAAGAAGACAAGATTCAATAAGGTCACCAAAAGATACTTGAAGAATTTGAACTTCATCTAGAGGATGTACATGCCAAATATGATGGTATTATCTCCAAGGCTAGAGTAATCAAAGATCGAGCAAAGAGAATAGAGGATGCCATTGTATATAAAAATTATATAGATGAAACGCATGTGCAGAGTGAAGGAAAACCGTCAAATGTGAAACCATTTTGACACCCTCATTACCAAGAAAGATTTCAAGCAAGACAAGAATATCGAAATCAAAATTATCAAGGAAGAAGATGGAATACTTATCAATATTCATGAAACAAGGTATCAAAAAACCATTCTTCAACAAGATATTATCAGAGACCAACAACCACTACAAATTGGAAAATTTACAACAATAATACATGGAATAAAAGGAAAGAAAATTATGCAACAACTAGACAGCAAGGATTAATATTGAAAATAATTGATTTTGGATGGATGGATCATCATCAATGGAATGAATAAAGAAGGAACCTAAGAAACTAATATTACTTGGTTTTATCACATGTGAAGCCTTTAATTGCAAAATTTTGAGGAATTTTATTTTTGAAGGAGGGTAGTATGTTATGACTCAAAGGGGGCATATATGGGGTGAAATGTATATGATATGACTCTAGGGGAAGTATATGGGGATAAATGTATATGTAATGTGTAAGTATATATGTAATAGGGTCTCCCTAATAATGGAAGGGCCTCATGTGTAGTGTGTGAATAGGTATATATAGATATCATGTATTCATTATCGATGACTTGTAAATTGTGATGTATGAATGTATTTGGATAATTAGAAGAGGTTCTCCTATTCTTTAAGGATTTATTGTGTAAAACATTTATCTTATCTATATTGGAGTTGTTATCCACGCTCACATTGGTGTACATGGTGTGTACTTCTAATTTATTTTGATATCTTAATTAATTGGTACATAATACATGAATATTATGGATAATATTTCCATTACACTAGCTATCGAGGAAGCCTTTTCTACCACTATTTCTACAACTATTGTTGTAGAAGAAACTATTGAACTTATGGAAACATAGGAGAATAGTGAGCTTCATTCTATAGATATACCATATGGATATGTTACTATAGAACTACAAAAGGAGCATACTACTAAGGAACCTTTTCCATTGATCCTATTTTTCAATCAATAGGGGTCCAAATAGAGGAAGAAGAAATAATCAATTTTCTTGAGGTGATTAGATTAAGAGAAGAATGTTCCAAATGGGAATATACATCGAAGTCATATGAAAAAGGTATGGTTCTACTAAAGCGGTATCAATACACTATTCATACCATGAAAAAACTGGGTAGATTTTTACAATTTGGACATAGACAAGTGGGATAGATGGATATAAGAGAGATAGAGAATTCCTAAATTCGAAATTGAAGTGAAGAAATTAAATAAAGAAAATAAATACTTGAGAAATAAGAATCATGTATTCCTTATTTTCAGGTGACCTTCACCTATTTATGTGGTGTTCTTCGAAGAAAAATACTTGATGTTTCAACTTAGAGCACTAGCTGAAGGGAAGCCAAGATATTTCATGACTACTCAGTCCTTTTTTTAAGCATTTGTTGAAAGTAACCAAGAAGATAAAAATATGTTATGTGAACTATATTAGAATGAGATTATGTTATTCCATGATAGAAAATGGGATCTCAACCCATTTTTGGGAGATTTCCAATTGAGGTCTTTCACCTCCTTCATGAGAAACCAACTACAATGGAGAATTACATAAACATCAATAGAGCATAATGAGAAGAACTGTAGTCTATGGGTTAGGGGTGAGAACCAGAATACACATGTAATTCTTGGGACACACCACCAATTGTTAAATGCACCTCAGTGGGTACCTTTCATCTATAATATTCCATTGCACATTATGAAAATGATATTAGAAACATACAGTTAGAATCCTTGTTGGCTTATGGATAAAGATGGGACTATTTAACTAAGAAACTAAGACAACAAGATCCATTCAGATATCCTAATTTTAGTGAAGCAGTCAACATGGTACACTGATATATAACCTTATTTCAGTGATGTGGTGCGACATGGATAGAGATCAAGTTTCATTTCCCTTTGATTTGGTTCCCTACACCAAAGAATCAACTTTTTTATAAATGGAGGCCACAAGAAGAGAATATATATTGGTAGATTATTGAAATAAATATAGGGTATTTTCTAGGCTATGGAGATGCCCATCCCTCCTATTATTTGAGAAACCTTCATTAGAAACATGTATGTATTTACCCTCATTCAGATTGAATATAAAGGTTGAAAAATGATGCACAATAGGCTAAGTTGGAGTGAGATGATGGGTTCATGTTTTGTCATCCTTTTTACTATGTTTTTGTTTTCTCTTTGAATCCTTTTTCCATGATTATTGATCCTTTTCTTATGAAATGTGATAATTTTTCCCAAAAGGTACTCTTTCATTAATTTCTTGGAATTCCATTGATTTATGTTAATGCCTTAGGAAATTTTTATATACTTTGTATCTAAATTGTAGATTGAAGACTGCAATATATCATGCTACATGTTATGAATGTTACATATCTAAGTTTCAACTTACTAGTTTCCATTACTACAAAACCATTTCCATGGATCTGTGAGTTCTAGCCACTACATTTTGTGTTTCTGTTTCTATGGATCCACAAGTTCTAGCCACTATATTCTTTGTTATCATGTGCTCATTTATGTGGATCTATGTGACACATTTGCTACATATACATTGCTACATAAATGTGAACTTCTTCCATTGTTGTGGATGTTGCACTAGAATGTTTTGAATATGATATTCCATTTCAGAGTAAATGATGGGATCAAATTGGTTATCAAATTTTCATTTTAGTTAAAGAGGTTGCCTACTTTGTAGGCGAGATTCTAGAAATTTAATTGCAATTATTTTTTAATTATTATCTCAAGACTTTGTTTCATAGAATCTTCATAATCTCTAATTATCAATCACATTATATTTAATAATGTTGATGAAGTTGTTAAATTAGATTCCTCTAAAGGAAACATCTACCTCTGGGTGAAGGGGGATATGAGACATACATATTTTTGTAGATATTTTGTCATAATATGGTCGATTCACTTAGACTTGCCTTTCCAATTTCTCTTTGTGTATGAGTTGAGTGGAATTAATTTTAAGCTAGTACTTATTTGTTGAATTTCTTCTAATGCCTCTCTACAAAAGAAGGCACCACTGTTAGGGGGTAGGTGATGTGTTATCTCTTGTTTTGTAATTAGTTTGCAATATTGTTCATAGTTTAACATTTTATTGTTCTAAATTGATTGTTGCAAATTGAGTGAATGTAGATATTTGTTATTGAACAAATTATGGTGTGTTGCTATATGGCATTGAATATACTTGAGTTCTATTGCCATTCAATATATACATTACCATTTTTTTCAAGATGTTTATAATAATTCTTTCTTCTTTTTGTACTTTAATGATCTATTTTCTATATGTAGAATCAGATTTATAGTCATATTAGAAGCAACATGTTAGTGTTCAGGTTTTAAATAAGTTCTTGTGACCTACATATATTTTTCACAACACCTCACAAGTGTACAAGTTCTATATTGACAATTGAATGTACTTGTGATCTAGATGTGTTCTTCATAATTAAAAAGATAGTTAGTGATCCTATCAATCATGTCTACCATGATTACCTCTCCTAAAATGATATTTCCTAAGTAATGAATCTTCCATTCATAAAAGTAACATTTATAAATATTTCCATATAGTTTATTCTCTCTAGTACATTGTAACACTTGTCATAATTTTTCTTCTTTATCTTTCGACATATGTGAATATATCAAAATTTCATCTAAACATACATGTTCCAATTTATCAAGGCATTCTCAAAATACTCTGTTCATTAAACTCATGAAAACTCCTAGTGCATTTGTTAATCCAAAAGGTAATACTACAAACTCGTAATGTCCAAATCTAGTCTTAAATGTGGTTTTAGGAATATCTTCCTCTTATATTAATATTTTATGATATCTTGATCTCATATGTATCTTAGAAATTACTTTTTCTCCTTTCATTTGATCAAATAAGTCATCAATTCATGGTAAGGTATATTGATTCTTTATTGTCACTTTGTTTAGTTATTGATAGCCAATACAAAGTCTCCATGACCCATCTCTCTTCTATATGAATATCATTTGTTCTCCCCACAATGATATGCTAAGTCATATAAATCCCAAGTCCAAATTTTTTTGTAGTTCCATCTATAATTTTCACAATTCCAGTGTCATCATACGATAAAGAGACCTCACAATAGGTTTTGTTCCTAGTTTAATTTTAATTGTGAACTCTAATTCTATTTTAGGAAGTGATCCAAATGATTCCTCTAGAAATACACATTAAAAATATGACAATGTTGGGTACTATTCTAAATTTACCGAGTCCTTCTTCTCATTCATAGATATTACCACATATAATATACATATATAATTTACATCATTTTCTCATACTCTTAAGTTTTAATGTTGAAATAAATTTTAGTGACACTCCTTTTGTATTCCCGACTAAAGTTATCTTATGGCATGCATCATTTATGAAATAAAGTTTCTTATTCTTATAATCTAAAATTACTTTGTGATTCTCTAACCAATCCATTCCTATCACTATGTCATAAGATCCCAAAATAGTCACATATAAAGATACCTGACCTACACACACATCTATATCAATATCACAGTCTTTAACTAAATAAACTACCTCCTACTTTACTCCTTAATCAATCTCTACTTGATTAATATATTCCTAATCTATACCTTCTATTCTTAATATAGAAAATGAAGTATGGGAAAAAACGTTATTAGTTGCTCCAAGATCTATTAATAGTGAAAAATTGAGATTGTTAATATTACCTGATGTCTCCAACACCAAAAAATGATGTTGATCCTAGTGGTTGTTCATCGCTACATGAATCCTACGAGGTTTACCCAGATCACCATCTATCATCTAACTCTACTCTTTAGTGGCTTCACTATGAGCTCTAGAACAATCCCTCTAGAAATGTGGTCCTCCATATGTCCAACACCACCTCTTAGGAGGTTGACTCTGACTACCTAACTGAGAAAAGTGTTAACAAAATAGGACCGTGGAGCAATAAAATAAAACAAATGTGGAAACAAAACATAGAAGATACACAATACAAGAGAGAAGTGTGGGCTACATCCACCAGAGAAATTTCCAGGTCCTTCCTTTATTATTATCCAGCAAATGAAGGGATACAACCTACAACAAAACCCATTGTAACTTCCTCTTCTTTCTCTCACAGTATCCTCTCTCAGAATACAATATTCGCCATCAACCATAGCCGCAAATACATTTCCCTCATAAAAGAGGGTTTCCTTCTAGGGAAAAAAACCCTAACATAATCTCTACCGTTAGATCTACGACCTTATAATGAACGGTCCAGATTTACAATGAAATTACAATATACTTTTACAAGGCAATTTTTCCTTCGGGGGCTTCACCCTCGAACCCCCGTTGGGGGCCCGCTTGCCCCCAGACCCCCCAGCCGGGGGGGATAGCCCCCCCGGACCCCGCAAAGGGGGTACCCCCCCTCTGCACTCCCCCACGTGGAAGAGTGTACATACTTCTAGGGTGTAAATACTTCATGGGGTATAAACACGGTTGAAAGCAAGGACCTCTGAATCAGGAAGATAATCAGGCTCCACAACCAACAATCTCCCACTTGGAGACTGATCTCAA
>ML776964.1:2385856-2405569 GCA_009831015.1 Picea engelmannii
TGTGTTTTTTTTTTTTCAAATCGTATATATTTTATTTGAATTTAGAGGCAGTTAGATAAATTTTAACAATATGCAATAAATTTGGCTATGTTGAATTATAACATATAGTTATAATATTGATTGAAGATGAATTAATGTACAATGTTCAACCACCTAATTCAATATTAATGAAATTAGTTGAGTTTAATAAAATATAAAGATTTGAGAAATAATATATACTTACAATCATGATTGACATTAAATTAGGAAAACTGTATGTTAGGGTCAAGTTGCAATTGATATAAATAATTATACTATACATGTTATTTGGTGTGGTATTTCAAAGCATGACCAACACATCTATGCATATTGTAAAAATGAATTCAACATGAAAAAAATTATGAGAGGGTTGGGTGTAGAGAGTTCATGCAAGTGTTGATGAGAGGGTTGAGTCACAAAAGACTATGATTCAAGATATTGATAGGTGGAGAAGGAATTTCATCTAGAGATCATACACATCAAGGAGGAGAGATAGTAGAAGCAGCCACATGTGGGTTTCAAGGGATAGAGACCAGAGGGAAGAGCAGAGTCACACCGACCTTGTCGTACAGGATTTTTGTATATATCCCCGGGTCATATTGAAGACAATCGTGGATATTTGCGGGTCAGAGAAGGACAGGTCGCGGATATCTGCGAGCCAGAGTATAATACCCCAAGGACAAGCTCAGTTGTAATTATGAATTGCAAATATGTTCTGAATGATGGTGAGCCAAGTGTTATAAGCTAGGGGCTTATGTACTTTTAGGCCGGAGAGCCTAGATGATAAAGGCCTAGATCTCGTTTAGTTGTACATGTAAATATTTATATGTTTAATATAAACAACATCACTGCGTGCAAACCGACCACGAAGAAAGAATATGGGGGGGATGAACTCCACCAGGCTGGGTAAGGGAGGGGTTGAGAGGATGGAAAGAGGGGCTAAGCTTAAGAGCTTAAGTCCAATAGAATAATATATTATTATTCTAAATGTTGTGAGTGGGATATGAATATATCCTAAGTTCCTTTGGGGAAAAGGTACGACTTCCAAATGGAGAGGAACGCACTTCATGAGTTCCATGTGTCAGCTCAGGGACATGAAAATATAAGTGGGAATTCTTACTGTTTTGGGGATCTTTTGCCATTTTTCACCAACACACCCAACAAGCACACGGTAACCCTGGAACGCCATTGTTGAATTCCTCAACCACCTCGAACCTCTGGAACAAACCTGAATTGATACCCTTGTTGCACCTGTACGTTGCGGGTTTCCTGTGTATTGTTTCATCATTACCGTCCCCCACGTCTAGTGTTTGTTGTTTCCATCACCATGCTTGTGTGTTGAGGAGCGGGAGTGAAGAAGTAGGTTGGCAGGCTCGTGGATAGAAGAAGCAGATTGTTAGGCCTGTAAGAAACTCTCTCCAGGTGAGAGAGAGTGTGCAAAGGAAGTGGGTTCTCCTTGAGGGAGTCCAGTAGCAGCTACAGAGATTTGAGAATTCATGTCCAGCTTGTTGTTGAAGCCCGGGAAGGGAGATAGAGTAGCCGATGGACTGTGTGATAGTGAAGGTGTATACTCCTGGGGTGGGAAAGGCATGTAGGGAATGAGAGTCTGTGAGCGGTGGGTGTAAGTGGCTCCTGGGAAGAAATCCTTCCTGTTGCATTGTGTAGCTTTCCGTAGTCTCAGCCTAACCTAGTAATCCCTTTACCCTAGGTGGAGTTTAGTCCCAGCTCGGGGGTGACCCAATGCTTAGGGTGATGAGCAGTGTGGTCTAAGGATGGGAGGTTCATGGAAGGTCTTCACACAATCGGTGTCTTCTCAATCAAAAGATAAGTACCAATTCTTTGTTCATTGTATGGTGTGTATCTAGTATACAAGTTATAATGTTATTAGAATTGCCTGTATATATTGCATGTATGTGTTAATGTTGCTTCCACATGAATAGGTGTATGATCAGAGTCTTTATGTTTGTTTAAATTGTATTAGCTATATATATATATATATATATATATGAATATCAAAACAAGTAATTTTCCAAATGGTGATGTCGGCCTGGCTGGCTGGGTACATCACTTGGGTATCAGTCTTGGAGACAGTGTATGTCTAAGCTAGCATTTTTTCAGACTGTTGGTGGTCGGGGGAAGTTACAAAATGGTATCATATCCAAGGTTTCAGGACTGATCCTGAATTGGGTCGGATAAGTGGAAATTGGAACTGGGGTTCAGACAAAGATATTGTCAAAATGGACAAAATATGAGTTAAGAGTGTCCCTGGGTACCAAGAGAATACCTTGGTCGTGTTACAAATCTCAGGAGGTATAACGATTTAAGGAATGGAAACAGAGAAAGAAGCCACAACAATTTTTGTGTCGGGTCGCAAGGTTTGAATTTTGGGCATAAGATATGAGTAGGGGAAGGGAAAAAAATTTCTAGCCGTCGGATCCGAAAAAGGTGCATGAGAGTTAACCTCCAAGTCCTTCGGACTTCATGAGTTCAGCGAAGTTTATGTGTTATAGAGCAAAAGGGGTCGAAGCCCGAAGCTCCGAACTCTGAGAGTGGATCTACACCATAGATCTGGGGAGAAGTGCTTGACTGTTGGTTTTGGCCAAAGACATATCAAAACCGTTAGATCAAGCCAAGAGCAGAACATAAAGCATAGTGTTGAAAAAACAGATTTCAGTCGATAGATCTACACACGAATGATTGTGAGTCATAGATCTCACAACAGTTTGAAAATTCAGCATTCGAGAGTAATAAGGTGTGATAGAGTGAAAACTCTCGAAATTCTGAAGTTCGGAGTTAATCTAAACCATTCATCAAAAGAGACATGTGTCAGTAGATTGTCGTTTTTAGGAGTTCGACATTTGGGAGAAACAAAGTGTGCTAAGGAAAAAAGTCTCAAAATCCCAAAGTCCAGAGTTAATCCAAACCGTTCATCAAAAGAGACACATGTCGACAGATTGGCTTGTTCGAGAATTCAACATTCGGGAGAAACAAAGTGTGCTAAGGAGAAAACTCCTGAAATCTCGAATTCCGGAGTTAATCCAGACCGTTCATCAAAAGAGACATGTGTCGAAAGATTGGATTGTTCGGGAATTCGACATTTGGGAGAAACAAAGTGTTATAAGGATAAAACTCCCGAAGTCCGAAGTTCATCCAGGTCATTCATTAAAGGAGAAGTGTGTCAAAAGATTATCTTATTCGGAGTTCAGCATTCGGGAGAATTGGAGTGTGCTAGTGTGGAATCTCGCAAAGCCCCGAAGCCCAAAGTCCCGAAGTTGAAGAGTCAAAGTGGTGTGGCATGACGACGTCACCTGTGGTGATGTGGAACTTTCCTATACATGCCACGTGCCACCACCTTAATTGTTGACAACTCTACTATGTGGACCCTGGAAGGTAAAGAAGTTTGGGAGTTTGGAGTTCGGAGTTCGGAGTTCGGGATATTTGAGGAATGCAAGTGTAAAATATTTTGAAGCTCTAAAGCCTGAAGTCCTGAAGTGACGTAGCTTGCTGACGTCACTTGAAATGACATGGACACATGGGATGTGTGCCATGTGTCAGTGAGTTAAGAACCTGTCGAATAATGTTTATGAAATTGGAACGTGACATGTGTCACCCTCCTGATTGGGTCACATGTCTACTTCTAGTATTCCACCACTTGGCACCCCACCTCAAGCATGGTTATTGGGGCCCTAATGTTACACAAAGCAGTTAAATTTAGTGAAGAATTTAATGAATTCGAACCCACATTAACTTGATAGCAAGAGAAGCGTGGCGCCAGATCTTGCAGTCTAGAGACTTGGCACTCTAGAGGAATTGTGTTCAAGTGTGAAGATTCCCAAAGGCTTGAAGGCCAGAGTCTACCTCGACCATTGATCACGGAGGACACGAAATAACAGATTCTGTAGTCCGTAGACTGGGCACTCTGGAGGAATTGTGTTACGTTTTGCATAGAGTCGAGAACTCCTGAAGGCTAGAGTATATCTCAAGCGTTGATCGTAAAGGACGTGTGGCGTCAGATCCTAAGGTCCGGAGATTTGGTACTCCAGAGGAAATTGTGTTGCAGTTGCTTTAGTCATGAACTCCCGGTGTCTGGATTTAATATTGATCGTCAACCGGTAGAGGGTACATGGAGGCATATGCGGTAGTCCAGAGACTTGACACTCTAGAATAATTGAGAGTATGGACAGTTCGGAACTCCCAAAGCCGGAGTTCTGTAGCAAATATTCGTCATTGGATGTCGAGAAGTTGTGGGTTGTTGATCCACTGTCCTTCGCGAGTTCGCAATTGGTGCTCTGGGGAATTGGTAGCTGGATTTGCATGAATATTTATAGCTCTAAAGTTCTGAAGCCAAAGGCCCGAAGTTCCAAATAAGTGCCTATCGACCCAGCACTTGGCCACATCCTGTGGTCACATAAATTGGGGGCCCAGAAAAAGGGGCTAGTAACCGAAAGTGAATTGGAAAACAGAACAGGGCTCAGAGATAGTGTCATGGGGATTCTTGATTTACCAAGACCTGCAAAAAATGGAGTATGATATTTTTTTTTGAATCATATTGGTTTATGTTATTATGTAAAATTATTAAGGACTGATAACTTGACAAAATTCGGTTGACTGCACATTTTGCAGAGTTAGCAATTATCATAACCGAACAAAATTGTGACATAGTGCATAGAAATGGAGGAGGCACATGACACTTATAGTCAAGAGAATGAAGTTAGAGCAATGGATGTCTATTTGGGAGTTGAAGGAACGAACTCCAATGGGCATGGAAAAGAATAAGATAAATACGTGGGCATGATGAAAATCATTAAAAATTTGCAAAAAGAAGTCCAAATTCACTAGGAAGATAATGAAAGGCTTAAGAGAGCCAAGGAGCCATAGGAATACTTTAATAGGAATTTAATGTAGGGCCTGGAAATAATTGAAAAGAAGTTGGATAAGGAAAGTGGATCCAACAAATTAGGGAGCCACAGGTCCCCTAATGAGGAAAGAAGAGAAAGAAGTGGTAACAGACATCACCAACACTCCCAAAGGCATTCCAAAAGGAGGCCACACAATAGTTCAAGTCCATCTCCTACCAGAAAACATAGGAGATCTGAAGTCGATGAACTGAAGGGTGAAATGAATAATATCAAACCTCCTACTTTTGATGGAGAGCACCAGAAAGATGAATATGTTGAGACATGGCTACTTGGCATGAGGAAATGTTTCCAATTGCATAATTATTCCTATCATGCAGAAGGAAGAATCACAATCTATCAGATGAAAGGAAAGGCATCCATGTGGTGGGATCAACTTGTGAAAGTGCAGCGCATCAGAGAGAAGAATGTTACATGGAAGGAATTCAAGAGGCATTTTGAAAAGAAGTACTTAACCCAGAGATACTATGACAAAAAGATGAAAGAGTTCTTTGAACTTAAATTGGGCATCATGACTATAGATTAATATGAAAGGAGATTTCTAGAGTTGTTGAAGTATGTCTCTTTCATTAAGGATGAGATAGTCAAGGTTCGGAGATATCTGAGTGGGCTGCCATCTTTCATCAGTGACAAAATCCAGTATGATGATCCTAAAACTATGGAAGAAACCATAAGGAGGGCAAAGTGTTTATATGATCAACATAAGGGAAATCCTACTTTCCAAATAGATTGGGAAGACAAGAGGAATTTTAATAGGAGCAGAGGAAGAAGGGGAATGAGCCACCATTTTTTAGAAATAGTCCTCAAGGACAACCAGTTTTTAGAGAGCCCGGGATGGTTGAAGTAGGTGGGTAAAGGCCAAGGCAGACACCTATGCAATGTTGGGGTTATAACGAAGATCATAAGTATAGATATTTCCCTCATAGAAGTGACAAAGTGAGAGTTGTTCACAATGCTCAGCAAGCAGAAACAGTGGAGGACATGGGTAGAAGAGTACCAAGGATCCATGCAACCCTGGACAATAATAAAGTTGAGTTTCAATCACACATGATTGAAGTCGAAGGTATGATCAATAACCATGCATTTACTATTTTAAATGATTCGGGGGATACTCATAGTTATATAGATCCTAAGGTAGTGGAAAGATTTCAATTGAGAAGAAGCAAGCATGGGAAATATTGGATGGTGTAGCTGGCTATAGAAGCCAAGAAAAAGGTTGTTGAGTTGGTTAAATCATGTTCAGTGGGAATGAATGGACTGAGTACCAAGGAAGATTTGAACATCTTTCCTTTGGGATCATATGATTTCCTAATTGGTATGGATTGGTTGGACCAACACCATGCCATATTAGATTTCATAAAAAGGCATTCACTTTCTTCGATGATGAAGGTAATCAGAGAGCAGTCCAAGGAATTCCCAAGGCAATTACTGTATGAGAAATATCAGCAATGCAGCTGAAGAAGTGTTACAACAAGGGCTGCCAAATATTTGCAGCCCATATGGAAGAAGAACCTAAGGATAAGGTGCCAAAACTGGAGGATCATTCAGTCCTAAAATATTTTGACGATGTGTTCAAAGAGATACCGGGGCTACCCCCAAAGAGAGATATTGATTTCTCTATAAATTTGATTCTTGGGGCAACTCCAGTATCAAAGACTCCCTACCGAATGAGCACACCAGAACTGAAAGAACTACAAATACAGCTTGAATCATTTTTAAAGAAGGGGTACATACACCCAACTGTGTACATACACCCAAGTGTGTCACCTTGGGGTGCCCCAGTGTTATTTGTGAAGAAGAAAGATGGGACCTTGATATTGTGCATTGACTTCAGGAAGTTAAATAAAGTAACTATAAATAACAAGTATCCTCTACCAAGGATTGATGATCTCTTCGATCAGTTGAGCGATGCAAATATATTTTCAAAGATAGATCTCAGGTAAGGATTAAAAATTAAGACATTAGCAAGACTGCCTTCAGGACAAGGTATGGGCATTATGAGTTCACAATGGTGCCATTTGGGTGATCAAATGCACCAATTGTTTTCATGTTCTTAATGAATAGTGTTTTCCAAGAATATTTAGACAAGTTTGTCATTGTCTTTTCGGATGACATCCTTTTATATTCCAAGACAGAAGAACTTGAGGATGGTGTTACAGGTGATAAGAGAGCACCAACTGTTTTCCAAATTGAGCAAGTGCTCATTTTACCAAAATCGAATTCACTATTTGGATCATATAATATATGAAGAGGGAATAGCAGTAGACCCTGAAAAGATTGAAGCCATTAAAGGGTGGACAACACCTAAGAATGTGACAGAAGTCAGATCCTTCATGGATCTAGTTGGATACTATAGGAGATTCATTGCAAGATTTTTTAGGATTGCTCACCTAATCACTTCCTTGCAAAGAAAAGGGGTAAAATTTCAATGGACAGAAGAATGTGAAAAGAGATTCCAACAATTGAAGCAGTTGTTAACCAGTGATCCAATTATGAGGATTGCAGATCCGAATGAAGAGTTCGTGGTTTGAACAGATGCATGAAAAGAAGGATTGGGTGGAGTCCTCAATCAGAATGGGTTTGTGATATGTTTTGAATCCAATAAATTGAAAGAGCATGAAAGGCTCTACGCCACTCACGATTTGGAGTTGGAATCCATAGTACATGCTTTAAAGAAATGGAGACACTGCCTCATGGGAAAGAGGTTTGAGCTGAGGACAGACCATAATGGTCTGAAATATTTGTTTGATCAGCCTACTTTAAATTCCAGACAAAGCAGATGGTTGGAATTCCTCTGTGAATATGACTTTGATATCAAGCACATCAAAGGAAAGGAGACCAAAGTGGTTGATGCAATCAGCAGAAGAATGCATGAACTACACGCTACATCCATCAACATGTACCAAACCAATCTTAAAGACATAATTTTGGAAGCTGCAAAAGAAGATTTGCAGTACATGGAAATGGTAACAAAGTTACAATAAAGTAAGATGCTACAAAAAATAGAAAATTATAGATTGGAAGTTGATGGAATGCTCTTGTACAGGAACAAAATTTGCGTACTCAGTTCTCACGAATTGAGGAGTATGATCTTGAAAGAAATGCATAATGTGCCTTATGTTGGGCACCCTAGATATCAGAAAACAATGGCAACAGTCAAGAGCCATTACTATTGGCCAAGCATGAACAAATAAATTGAAGAGTACATCGCTAGATGTATGGGGTGTCAAAGGGTCAAAGTTGAGCATAGACATAGTTGGGTTGCTATAGACATTACCGATCCCTGAGTGGAAGTGGGAAGTGGTGACAATGGATTTCATCATAGGATTACCCAGAATAAACAAGCAACATGATTCCATGATGTTGGTGGTGGATAAGATTTCGAAAGCTACCCATTTTATTCCATTGAAGACTACTCACAAGGCAACTAATTTTGTTGATATTATATGAGGGAAGTAGCACAATTGCACGGTATTCCCAAGACAATTGTGTCTGACATAGACCCAAAATTTACCTCGAAGTTTTGGAGAGGATTATTCAAGGGGTTCGGAATGAGCCTGAACTACAACACACCCTATCATCCTGAGTCTGATGAACAAACAAAAAGAGTAAATCAAGTGATAGAAGATATGTTAAGAATGTATGTGATGGAAAAACCATCCAGATGGGAAGACTACCTACACTTGGTAGAGTTTCCTTACAACAATGGGTACCAAGCATCACTGAAGATGAGCCCATTTGAGGCACTTTAAGGTAGAAAGTGCAACACAACAATAAGTTGGGACAACCCAGATGATAGAGAAATAATTGGGCCAAAGTTTCTCAGGGAAATGGAAGAGCAATTGTTAAAGATAAAGCATAATTTGAAGGTTTCCCAAGACAAACAAAAAATCTATTCTGACAAAGGAAGAACCCACAAGGAGTTTAAAGTGGGTGATCATGTTTTCTTGAAGGTGAAAGCCAACAGAAGTTCCCTGAAGCTAGCAAATTGTTCCAAGTTGGCAGCCATATATTGTGGACCATTTGAAATTCTAGAAAGGATTGGACCAGTAGCTTATACGCATGCATGACTATTCATAATGTATTTCAAGTCTCATTTCTCAAGAAATATATACATGATGCTAATCATGTGATTGATTGGAATGTGATCCAGGTGGAGCAAAAGGCGCTTTACAAGTGCATCTGGTGCACATACTGGACTGAAAGAGAAAGAAGCTTCAGAATCAATCCATATGGCTTGTAAAGGTCCAGTGGACCAGGTATGGTCCTAAGGACACAACATGGGAGCATGAAGATGCTATGTAGGCAAAATAACCACATCGTTTTGAATATTTTGGAAATCTTGTTGATGTTGTGTAAATAAGTTGCATTGAGGACAGTGCAAAAATAAGGGGAGGGGGTTGTAATACCCCAAGGACGAGCCCAATTGTAATTACAAATTGTAAATATGTTCTATAGGATGGTGAGCCAAGTGTTATAAGCTAGGGGCTTATGTACCTTTAGTCCAGAGAGACTAGATGATAAAGGCTTGGAGCTTGTTTAGTTGTACATGTAAATATTTATATGTTTAATATAAACAACATCACTGTGTGTAGACCGACCATGAAGAAAGAGTATGGGGGGGTTGAACTCCACTAGGCTAGGTAAGGGAGGGGGCTGAGAGGCTAGAAAGAGGGGATAAGATTAAGATCTTAAGCCCAATAGAATAATTGATTATTATTCTAAATGTTGTGAGTGGGATATGAATATATCCTAAGTTCCTTTGGGGAAAAGGTACGACTTCCAAATGGAGAGGAACGCGCTTCATGGACGCCATGTGTCAGCTCAGGCACATGCAAATATAAGTGGGAAGTCTTACTATTTTGGGGATATTTTTCCATTTTTCACCAACACACCCATCAAGCACACGATAACCCTGGAACGCCATTGTTGAGTTACTTAACCACCCCGAACCTCTGCAACAAGCCCGAATTGATACCCTTGCTACACCTATACCCTTCGGGTTTCCTGCGTATTGTTCCATCATTACCATCCCCCACGTCCAGCTTATGTTGTTGCTATCACCATGCCCATGTGTTGAGGAGCGGGAGTGAAGAATTGGGTTGTCAGGACCGTGGATAGAAGAAGCAGGTTTTGAGGCCTATGAGAAAATCTCTCCAGGTGAGAGAGTGTGATGAGGAAGTGAGTTCTCCTGGAGGGATTCTAGTAGCATATACAGAGCTCTGAGAATTCCTATCCGGCCTATTGTTGAAGCCCCAGAAGGGAGGTGGAGGAGTCGATAGACTGTGTGACAGTGAAGGTGTATACTCCTGGGGTGGGACAAGCATGTGGGGAATGAAATTCTGTGAGCAGTGGGCGTAAGTGGCTCCCGAGAGGAAATCCTTCCTATTGCATTGTGCATCTTTCCATAGTCTCAACCTATCCTAGGAATTCCTTTACCCTGAGTTGAGTTTAGTCCCAGCTCGGGGGGTGACCCACTTCTTAGAGTGATAAGTAGCGTGGTCTAAGGCTATGAGGTTCGTGGAAGGTCTACACACAACTGGTGTCTTCTCAATCAAAAGACAAGTACCAATTCTTTGTTCATTGTATGTTGTGTATCTAGCATACATGTTATAATGTTATTAGAATTGCCCGTATATATTGCATGTATGTGTTAATGTTGTTTCTGCATGAATAGGTGTATGAGCAGAGTGTTTATGTCTATTTAAATTGTATTATATATATAATACCAAAATGGTGATGTCGACCTGGATTGCTGGGTACATCACTTGGGTATCAGTCTTGGAGACAATGTATGTCTGAGGTAGCATGTTTTCATCCTATTGGAGGTCGGGGGACATTACACAGAGAAGGTAAAGTTGCAGATGCATTAGAAAACATGTTGGTACAGGGTCGTACAGCAACACAAGAGTTTCCAAGTTTATCTGCAGTGTATAATTCTCTCAGTGGTACATTTTCCTTATTACAAGACCCTGATTTGACCTTAATAAAAGCAACATTGGACTGGTTTTCCCTACGGGGTTTTTCCATGGGTAGTTTGCTCAAAAATATTGGTGTTATTATGTTCTTGATTTGATTTCCTTGTTTATGCTTCTGCTGCATGTTTAGTTGATTACTCGACTGTGATTTTAGTAAATAAAGTGACTTTATTTGAGCTAATTGTCGGGTGTTGAGTAGAGTGGTAAAATATCAACATGGTATCAGACCATGCCAATGGTTGATTTTGAGAAATTAAACATGGTATCAGAGCCAAGGATTTGAAGGAAAGAAGGAGTCTAGTCTCTGAAGGGAGGAAACCAAGAGGATAGATCTTATCAGGTAGATAACCAACTGAGTAAATAAAAGGAAAAAATTTCAACAACAATACTAGGCAAAACATGTGTTTTTGTAGGTATACAAAGGCATCCACGAGTCATAGTGTAAACAGTCATGGACATCCACAATTCAAAGAAGGATAGGTCATGGATATCCATGGGTCAAATAAGGACAAGTCATAGATAGGTCGTACAGGACAATATAGTGTAGTCCTAGCAGAGGGTTATCAGATCAGATCTTGAAGATGGTGAACACATTGAAGATTGAGGACATGTTAGAAGGGACAACAAACTTCTAAGCTTGGAAGGAAAGGATTATTCATCTATTACAATAGAATGACCTCAAAGAGTATGAAGATGATGTGGTTGAATATCCTATGTATCCATAGGAATTGGTAGTTCACAAGTAGAAGGAAGTGAAGTCCAAGTGGGTGTTGCTAGAATCGATAAAGGATCACTTTATTTTGCACATTTCTGAGAATAAATCTTCCAAGGAAATGTATGATTCTTTGGTGAGTCTATACCAAAACAAGAATACAATAGGTTGCTACATTTGAAGCACCGTATTCAATCTGTTAGGATATCTAGTGAGGACACGATAGTGAATTATCTTATGAATATTACACATATCCAAGATCATCTTGTAGCAATTGGTGAAACAGAACATGATGTTGAGTTGGTGAATGTAGTGTTGAGAGGTATTCCCAAGTCTTGGGAACCTTTTGTGAAGGGTATTTGTGGATGAGAGACAATGCTAGGGTTTGATAGACTATGGAATGATTGTATTCAGGAGGAGACTCAGTTAGAGTCCAGGGATGGTTTGAAGAGGAGCCATGATGAGAACTTTGCTCTTTCCAGTCAGGAAAGGAAGGGCAAGTTCAAGAAGATTGTCAAAGGAGAGTCAATCACTCAAGATGGAAAGAAGAGGAATGACATGAGAAAAGTCAAGTGCTCTGCATGTCACAATTTTGGACATTATGCAGGGAAATGTCCGCACAGAAAAAAGGAGGTAAATGAAACACAATCAAAGGTAGTTGCATCGACAAAGACTCAAGTGGACGAGTTTTGCAAAAAGGTTGAATGAATAGATTTCTTACATGTTTCCTATACTCATGTGGGAATCATATCAGTTGATGCATAGTTGATAGATAGTGGAGACACATGTCATATGATAGGATCACGAGAGGTGTTTGAGAGCTTCACAAAGTCTGAATCAGAGATGCATGTGGAATTTGGTATGGAGACCAAGCACTGAATAAAGGGATTTGGAATAGTGCCATTCCAAATGGATTCATGAGGCACATTGAGGGTACAGGATGTGTTATGGGTGCCAAAACTCAAGAGGAGTGTGATATCAGTCTCAATGATCGATAAGAATGGATTTGACGCAATGTTCCAGGATGGAAAGGTTCTTATCATGCCCATAGGATCTAGCTAAGACAAATCAATTGTCTTTGGATTTAGAGAGAATAACTTGTATAGGCTAAAGGGATAGCCTATGAGATCAATTTCCAAAAACATAGTGATAGAGAAAAGGGAGAATATAGCTCTGAAGTTTGAACAACTCATAGGGAGTTAGCTTTCAGGTTCAGGTGGGAAGGAGCATCCTTCCAAGTCATTCAAGAAGGATTCATGGTACGAGATGGTCATGCAGGATTATTAGGAGTAGGAGACTTCTAGGATCATGTTAAGAGGAAGTGATTCTTTAGAGACATGTCAGACCATCATGGCAGGGATATCTTATGTGTCAAGGGGAGAAACCAATCAGGTGTATTGGAGAGCAGGCATGGTAGTAGATATGGTAGAGAAGATAGAGAAAAATCTAGGTGGAAGAGTACCTTCCTCGCTAAGAGGGAGTGTTGATGTTTTGGTAGAAATGGACAAGTACTTCCACATAGGCATGTGTTTTTCATGTGGAAGTTGTCAAAAATATTCTAGTCTTGAGTTTACTTTAGTTAGTAGGAATTAATTAAAGAAAAATTGTAATTATTAGTGAATTGAGTTATTTAAGGACATGCTTAGCATCCAACATGTAATCTAAATCTTAAGTGGGTGTGAGAAGTAATCTCAACTGTAGATCACTTTGGAGATTAGAAATAGATTGTAAATCATGATTATAAAAGCAAGGTTTGGGTATAGAAAGTCACTTTTGACGAGAGATCAAAGTCAGAAACTTGTGTAGAGGGAGTTGACACAGTCAATACTATTGATGAGAGGTCGAGGTCGAGAGACTTGGTGAGAGACCAAGGTAGGGATTTTTGTGAGATACACTTGTGAGAGACTTGGTGAGAGACCAAGGTTGAGGATAAAAAAGAAGGATTTTTGCTAGTGTGAGGAGTGTAGGAGAAAACAAGGAATGTTTCTTACACTAGAGTGAGGAGATATCACTGGTTGGGTGAAGAGAGTTCATCCAAGTATTGATGAGAGGGTTGAGTCACAAAATATCGTGATTCAAGATCTTGATAGGTGGAGAAGGACCTTCATATAGATGGCATACATGTCAAGGAGGAGAGAGAGAAGAAGCAGTCACAGGTGCGTTTCGAAGGACAGAGACCAGAGGGAAGTGCAGAGTCATACAGAGATTTTCGTATGATCTTTTCATACATATCTGTGGGTCACATTGAAGATAGTCATGGATATCCATGGGTCAAAAAAGGATAGGTCACGGATATCCACAGGTCATAGAAGGGAAAGTCATAGATGCATTGAAAAATGTGTTGGTACAGGGTTGTACAACAACACATGAGTTTCCAAGTTTGTCTATAGTGTATAATTCTCTCAGTGGGAAATTTTCCCTATTATGGGAGCCTTGATTTGACCTTAATAAAATCATCATTGGACTTGTTTTCCCTCCAGGGTTTTACCAGGGGTAGTTTACCCAAAAATATTGGTGTTCTTATGTGCTTGATTTGGTTTCCTTATTTATGCTTCTGTTGCATGTTTAGTTGATTACTCAATTGTGTTTTTAGTAGATAAGTGCCTTTTTTTTATCTAATTGTCGAGTGTTGAGTAGAGTGGTAAAATATCAACATGGTATCGAGCATACCAAGGGTTGATTTCAAGAAATTCAACATCTGAAACATATTTATTTCTCTATATTTTATCCCATAGTTGGTTTCCACTATGAATCCATCACCAACAAATTTTAGCACCTAGAATAGAGATGAGGGTTTCAATATCTCTCAAACCTAACCCATCGAATAGCTTAGGGAGAAAAATCTTCTCCCAAGCCATTAGATCCCACTTTATTTGAGAGTTGTTCCCACCCCATAGAAAGTTCCTTTGAAGGTTTCTTACAACTTTTAGTACATGTTTTGGCATAGCTATTGCTGAGAAAAGATAAAGAGGCATGGTTTTCAATACACATTTGATAAGGCTTAATCACCCTGGAAAATTTAGGGCTCTAAAAGACCAACTTGAAATATTTTTTTCCAAATTTATATAAATAAGTTCTTCCCATGAGACATTGCATAAAGAATTATCGACTAAAGGGGCTCCTAGGTATTTGGTTGGAAGGAAACTCCATTGAAAACCTAAAATTATTGTTATATGCACTTGAACCACAACAAGGGTATTGAAAAAAAAGAGTTTAGATTTAGAATGGTTGATGGAAGTACCTAAGGCTACCATAATGTGTTCAAGGATCTGTTGAAGTTCCATAGCTTCTTTGACTGAGGGGATGGTCATAAGAAGAGTAACATTGAAAAAATGAAGATGGGAAATAGGTGAATCTTCCCCATGTAGTTATGTAGTTTAAGCCCCTTGATTTGTTTTCCTTGCACAACTACTAACAAACACATGCCAATCCCCTCAGTCATCAAAATGTAAAGGAAGGGAGGGAGAGGATCACCTTGTCAAATACCTCTATAAGAAGGGATGATTTTAAGGATGGAAATTTGTTTTAAAATGTAGAAACCTTAGTGAATCTTACTAATCCTTCATATGCCAACTATAAATGTTTGGCGATATTTTTGT
Source organism: Picea engelmannii (assembly GCA_009831015.1). Classification (NCBI taxonomy): domain Eukaryota; kingdom Viridiplantae; phylum Streptophyta; class Pinopsida; order Pinales; family Pinaceae; genus Picea; species Picea engelmannii. The sequence continues at coordinate 2,401,080 of ML776964.1, forward strand.
AAAAATATTCAAATTTAGAAGGATTTTATATAGTTTTATAAATTTTTGGCGATTTTTAAGGTAAAATAATTTTATCCTATAGAATTTGGGTGAAACATTTTTAAAATAGCGAATCTCGTTTTTGGAAAAACCATGGAAAATTAGCCCATGAGTGAAATTTATCCCCTAAAATCATCCATGTCTATAAGGGGGAAAAGTAGTAAAGGGTTTGTCATTGAATAGAAGGGAAAAGAAGGCATTCGGGGTTAATGACATGATCTAGCTAACCCATTGAAGACTAAAGCCAAAAGCAAGAAGAATATGTGTGATGTACTACGAACTTAACTTGCCAAATGCATTTGACATGTACAACTTGATTAGAATCCTAGGATTCTTGGAGGACTTGAGAGAGTGTATGACTTCATGGGCTAGAATAATACCATCCATGATTTTCATACCCTCTACATATCTAGTTTCCTCAGCTAAAATAAGATGTGGCATCCAAATTTTAAGATAGTTTGCAATCACCTTTGTTATAGTTTTGTAAATCACATTGCACAAGGATATAGGGTGATGCATTCTAGGGTTAGAAGATTTCTCTTCTTTGGAAATAAGAGTGAAAAGGGTGGAATTAAGAGTAGGGAAAACTATTGTGGTTCACCTAGAGTCTTCCATGAGATCCCACACATCTTTCTTAACCATATCCCAACAAGCATGGAAAAAATATGTAGTGAAACCACCTGGTCCTAGAGATTTCCATTTGGAATATCCTTGATTTCTTACTTAGCTTCTTTCATTAAGATCTTCCTCATTAAATTTTCATTTTATTATTTAGTTAAAATATGAGGTATATGGCGAGTGATCTATTTGATAGTTTCCAACCTATTTGGTTGGGATTCTAATAGGAGAGATGTGTAGAAGGAAACTAATTATTTCTCTATGTCCCGGACGGAAGTTAGTTTGTTACCTTTCCCATCTTGCAAGTAATTTATTCTATTTGTGTGCTTTCCTTGTATCATTGAATTGTGAAATAACTTAGTGTTATTTTCCCCATCCTTGAGTCATTGAATCCTAGATCTCTTTCGCCATAATTTTTTTTCTTACTTATATATTTCATCAAGCTTTCCTTGGATTGTGAGTTCTTCTTGAGTCATCACATATGTTCTCCCACTTCTTATGATCTACTATTTGATCATGGCCATTTGATTTTCCAAGTCATTCTTGGCTTTGAAAATGTCACCAAAAACATCCTTGTTCTTTCCTAAGCTTTTGTTTTAAAATTTTAGTCTTTGCTAGAATCAATACATTAGAGTTCCCAAATGAATGGTTGCTTCATTACACCAATTAGAAATGTTCTCCTAAAAGTCCAAATGGTCTAATAAAAAAATTTCAATTCTAAATGGTTTCCAACTAGGCTTACCTCCAGTATCTATATATAAATCGATAGGCTGGTAATATTAGCCAACACTGGGAAATATGCTAGATTCAAAAATTAGTCCATAGATCATCAAGGATTCTAATATTAAGAACGATCAAGATTGCTTGCAATTTGGTGAGATCCCCCTATTTTATTGTTCCAAGTGTGTACCCCATTCCCTATTTCCATTTCAATCAACTTTAGTTGTCTTATGGTATCTTTGAATAGTTCACTATCAACATCTCGTCTACAGATCCCTCCTTTCTTCTCTTGAAGTGAGGTGATCATATTGAAGTCACCCCCTATGACCTAGTGCTAAGGACCCACAATAGTTTCTTGATCCTATAGACTGTTGAGAAAGTAGATCTTATTCGTTATTAATTGTAGACATATACATTTGAAATAAACCTTGATTTTGTAGTTTCAATTATGTGGTAATGAGCTAAAAGTGCTCTTGGAGTTGCAACTTAGTCCTCCATGATTATTTCACTCAGGTCCCAAAAAGTCTTTAGGCATCCCACTACACTGTGGACATCAATGGCTATAGCTTCATTGCCTTGCCAACATTTTGAAGCTATCAATGTTATCATGTCACTATTACATTTGGTTTCTTACAACATTAGAATTCAGGGTTTGTCAAACATGATTTTATTACGAAATAACATATGCTTATTGTTACCATTTATGCCTCTTATATTCCAGGAGATCAATTTGATTGCAAACTTGGTTGTTGAGGGAGAGGGAATGAGTCTATAATCATTTCGTTTTGTCTCGTATTTACTAAGAATTCCCCTATTTCCTCAAGCCATTGTTTGTTTATTTTTTGGCTTCTTTTCTTGTTTTCTTTGGCTATCTTCTTGTTTTCTTTGAGGTTGGAAACCTTTACTCTAAGAGAGTTAGCCGATCCATGTTCTATCGAACTTTACAATTGTTTGGATTTGATTTTAATGATTTCCTCTTTTAACATATGAATCTTATCCCTTGGGATTTAGTTGATGTCCTTTTTTTGACAAGCCTTGGCAATATCCTATATATATAAGTCCTCAAGATATATTTCTTCTTCTCCTTCAGAATCAGTGCCTTCTTCTTCCTCAATGATAATAGGTTCCTATGCTGGGATGATTTGTTGTAGAATAGTGTCATGTGTCTTTCATCATTTGAGCTCTTTGTGATTGATGTTTGGGGTATCAAAACTAGTAGTTTCCTTGCTTCTTTTGATTGATGTATGGAGTATCGAAACTAGTAGGACTCCTACTTCCTTGGGTGGTTAATTCTCCTCAACCTCATGAACCTAATTAAGAGTGGAAAAGTTATTTTTAGTGAGAATACCTTTGGGGGTCTCCTACGCAATGGGTTTCTTGCATGGTTTCCTTTTGTTTTCAACTTTGACAAAACCATTGAGATCAATTTCTTCATAATCCTTGGTTGGATTTGTATGGATGTTCATAGGGAAGTCTCTGAAAATGTCCATGCTGATGACATCATCTGCACCTAAAAGGGATGTTCTCATAGTCCAAGTGCTAGTTTCTATTCTACTTTATCAGTTATCTACTCTAATCTTACCTTACTGTCATAAGTTGACCCAGGTTTAGATTTAACCAGCTTCCAACAAAAGCGCTCTAAAACTATCACCCCCCTAGTAAACTAGAAGGCAATGCAGGACACAGGGTGTACTGCGTAGTCTCACCTGAGATAGATCTATGGGTGGTTGCAATACTCGGATTCTTGCATCCTGAGAATGAGTGGAGATATGTGGTTGTACCTTGTGATCTTTATTTGTTTAGTCTAACCTATTGATTAAAACAATCATTCTTATTCATGCATGTTGAGTATCAGATCTAACTATTTCCTTCATTCCTTCATCTAGCATTTAATCCTTAACAACAATGGAGATGCATACATTCAATCACATAACACAAGATTTACCATGGTTCACCCTCTCCTAGGCTACGTCCACAAAGATCTGGCTCTCAAGCTCTTTATTATGTCTCAGCAATATGTCGTGCTCCTCAGCCTGCGATCTACCCCTCGGGATCGAGTTGCTCAATTCTTCTCTAGCTCACCAACTTACAAAATGTTGCAGTTCTTACAAACCTTACAACTTCCAGACTCTCTCTACCTCCTAAGTACTACTGATCTCTTTCTGTATCTATCCAACTCAGGTCCCCTACCCTTAGACCTCCTAAGTACTACTTATCTCTATTCTTGGCTCATCATCCATTACAATATATTACAAAAACCCTAACCCTAACGTAGTTAGGTCTCCCTTGCATGTGCGCCTCGCACACTTCCCTCCCACGTGTTGCTTTTCCTTCTAGCTGTCCTTTCTTCCCTTCATGCTTCTCTCCCCAAAAATAGTCTTTTCCCCAGAATGGGTCTGCGCCCAACACCAAGGTTTGCACCCATTTTGAATCCTAGTAAATCAAGAAGATCAACTTAGATATTGGGACTGAAACATTCATGTACACACGGATCCTTGCGTATGAAGTGTATCGTCATTGTTTTGTTGCCTTTGATATTTTAACAAATGTCCCTAGGGTATTTTTGACGCCTTCAAGTATTTTTGACCCCAATACTCCTATGGAAGGGAATACAGGTGGATCCAGACTAGGGCCTAAGAGAAGCCCTATTTTTTCGGGTAGAATTTCTATGTCTAGTACCGTAAGTGTAGACTAACATAGTTTAATAAATAAGGCATGTTCTCAAATATGATTTCCCTATCTTCGAGATGATGAAAGATTATTGTAAAGAAACCTTTTGATCCTAATTTTAATTCAATGTTCCCTTTCAACTTCCATCTTGTGATTATTACACAATCCTTCATATATTGAACATACAGTTTGATTTTTTCAGATTTGATTTCATAGCAAGGAAGTTTGTCAGTTTTCGGAATGCATTTCCCTAGTTCCCAAGTGTTAGTTTTCTTATTCCTCTGTTCCAGTTCTGGACTTGTGGATCCATCGGATTTGTTTTCCAATCCTGCACCTCTCTCTCCATTGGTTTCCACTACTCCTCCTGAGGAACCCTCAACGGGAGGCCATCTCATGTCAATATCATTATTTTTCATAGCTAATATGTCACTGTAGGAGGGGGC
>ML776964.1:2405669-2423434 GCA_009831015.1 Picea engelmannii
ATATATATATATATATATATATATATATATATATATATATATATATATATAAAAGTCATCATATATTTGTATGTTATATAAGTCATCATATATTTGTATGTTATAGTATATAGTATATATGCTATAAATCAAATTTTACATTCCCAAATAGGTAAGATGCATTTTATATATAATTTGGTTGAGACATAATGAAGTGGTTTAAAAGTTTTATTTTTTGGGGTTTTTTTACTATTTTTTTCGTTTGATTTTGTCAGAAATTGGATGATGAATGGTTGGATATGTACAAGTTTGTATAATGGGAGTGTCTCAAGGGTTTTTTAGCACGCTGAATCCATTTATGCATTCAAAAACACAATTTAAACAATAGAAAATAGAGATTTTGCCCAAATTTACATAACAAGATTCCGACCAATTCTTACCAAAAAAAACCAAAAGATAAAACGTTTAGCATAATTTTTTTAGCAATCTCAATCACCTATTTGAACATAATATTTTTAACATATTCTTCTTTCTTCCCTTTCCCTTTCCCTTATTTTGGGCTTGGACGAATATAAAGCATGGTAGGTGGAAAGGAGTTGGAGGAATATAAAACATGGTAGGTGGAAATGAGTGGATTGGATTGATCGGTACATGACTCGCTGGGTTCTACACCTACTAAGCTACCAGTACCAATGACCATTTACAATCACTAAGATATCCGTGTTACCGTCAATTGCAGGCAAGATTGTTCAATACATGAAAATCATTTCGTTTTCATCGTGGGCCAGGCTTAGCAATGTTATAGTGATTCATATCCATTCCATTTTACTTACTATGCAACATTGAATTTGAATGTATTTTTGTTATTCATTCTATTAATTACGTTGAAAGGCGTATACCTATTGAAGATGGGCACAATTAATGATCTTTTAATTATAAAAAATAATCTTATGGCTAGCAATTGAAGATGCTGGCATATTCTTAGTCGTCCTCCTAAATCAATGAATGCAATTTCATGTTCATAACTTTCTTGCATTTTTTAATGCTTACGTTTCCTTGTTTACTTTTTCATATTTACTTAATATGATTAATATTTTACTGCCATTATCAATGATTACCACGTTTACCTAATTAACAAAGATTACAAAAATTCCAGATAATGCGAGCTAAGCCAATAGCGACATATATATAGCAAAGAGAATTATAAAGAAATACTCGAAGAGTTTTTTTGTCCGATTTCAAAGAAATTCATGTAGGATCCCGTTAGAATCCCTGAGTCTCACATCACCTATGATCAAAACTTGGTAAAAGATTGGCACAAGCCAGAAGCTGTGCTGCCTGATCTGAGAATGAGAAATATAATGGAGGATTGGTTCTCCCACTACGACCTTGGCCCTCCCTTCGACTTCATCTCCAAACAGGACGACCTCGTGGTAGCGATGGATTCTGTATTGAAGCAACGCAAGAGTTCACTTTTGCTCGAATTAGAGAGTGCGATCAGAAGCAAGCCTTAGCTAATGAAAAACGGAGGATGCATCTTGTGCGTGGCCACACTCTTATCATTGTCAAGTTCTGTTGCTTCATTTTTATATCTGCTTTGAGATTGTGGCAATGAAATAAGTCTTTCGGTGTTAATTAGCCACATGATTGTGGCTGTGCTAGTTATAAGTAACATTGAATGTATTTTTTTTGTGTGTGTTGGTTGGACATTAAGTTATTACGCCGAAAAGGTGTACACCTATTGACAATGAGCACAATTAATTACCTTTTAATCTAAAATTCTAATCTTATGGCTAACAATTGAAGATGCTGGCATATTCTTAGTCGTCCTCCCAAATCAATGAATGTGATTTCCTCTTCATAACTTCCTTGTATTTTTGAGTGCATCCGTTAACCTATTTACCTTTTAACATTTACCTAATCATATTAAGAAATTACTATAGCACTATATGATTGCCACGTTTAAATGATTAAACTTTAGATTTAGCACGCTGGCTGTAGACGCTCATTTTTTGGTTGTGCGTTTCATTTTTTGGCTGTACATTTTATTTTCTGTCCGCGCCTTTCGCCATTCATTAGCCACGGTTTTGAGTGGCTATGCTAGTTTAAAAATGTAGCAAAGTGATTAAGATTAAAAATACCATGTAATTTTATACCATTCAAATTCAACTATGCATACTCACCTTTATATAGCATTCAATACCTCTTAACAGGATACTTAATATTAGCCATTTAGCCATTGATTTTCATGTGTTCATCATTTATCAATTAAAAACATAATATTGATGTTTATTAAACATCTTATTCAATCTATTTCAGGATTTAACTCATGTGTAATGATCAATATAAAAATACTTCCAAAACATTATTAAGCAGAGAGGCTTATATCTATTGAAGACTTTCAGATTAATCAATCTTTTAATTAAAAATTTGCAATATGTTTTATTTTGAGTTCATTAATCATTAGGTCATTCTTGTTTCAAATCATCTTACAGTATAAAGTTGACTACTAAAATCTATAAAAATATACATACTCTATTATTTTTTGAATTTTTGCATGTTTTCAGATCATGTTATGAATCGAAAACATCTACATGCAAAAATGAAAAAATGAATACTGTGGTTCTATTAAAAAATTCTGAACAAAACTCCCACCACAGAAATCTTAACTATCAGATAAACACAAGTTATTAATCATTATCCAGAATGTGTGGGCGACGCTCGATTGAGCCATCGCTGTAGATCCGAATTACACCAGGAATTTCATCAATGATTTGCTTACTCATTTTTATAATATGGAGTTTACAGTGCAGGTGCTTATTCTTGCCTGCCTGCCTGCTCTCAACGACCCTCCCGGGTTTTGTTCCTTGAATGAACTTGCTCTTCTAGTATATATTAAATAAAAAAGAGATCACTTTGTTTCGGCCCGCTGCTGCCTTCTATTAAAAAGAAAATCCATATAATATCGCCTGAAGGTTTCGTTCCTTAATGAACTGACTCGTTTATAGATCTAGGTTTTTAAGTTTGATATGAAATAGCATAAAAAAGTTATTATTACATTTTCAAAATACTATATTTTTCCATATAGAATGATCTTTTTATATAGTCACGGTTGTTTTTAATGATGATGATCGTGATTAATGTTTACTAAGAACATAATTAGTGTATTGGATTTTAAGAAAAGTTTGTGGATGCATATTTTTTTGTTTTCCTTTTGGTTTAGGAAGTACATTAGATAATGTGAAATTTATATGATTGAATCTATAAAGATGCATACTATTTGTTTCACTGAAATGTGATCATTTGTTTTATTTGTTTTATTGAAATGTGACTATGAAACTTTGATATTTTATATATTTTTTAAATCGAAACTCTTAAAGATTATATATCAATAATCCAGGAAAACAAGGATAGAATAGAACGCTTAGAAGAGAGTTTTGATGTTTTCATCTAGAGACGATGTGATTGGAGATGACCTACATGGCTAACTAAGAAGGGGGAGAGGGGAGGCGCAAGCCCCCTCCTACAGTGACATATTAGCTATGAAAAATAATGATATTGACATGAGATGGCCTCCCGTTGAGGGTTCCTCAGGAGGAGTAGTGGAAACCAATGGAGAGAGAGGTGCAGGATTGGAAAACAAATCCGATGGATCCACAAGTCCAGAACTGGAACAGAGGAATAAGAAAACTAACACTTGGGAACTAGGGAAATGCATTCCGAAAACTGACAAACTTCCTTGCTATGAAATCAAATCTGAAAAAATCAAACTGTATGTTCAATATATGAAGGATTGTGTAATAATCACAAGATGGAAGTTGAAAGGGAACATTGAATTAAAATTAGGATCAAAAGGTTTCTTTACAATAATCTTTCATCATCTCGAAGATAGGGAAATCATATTTGAGAACATGCCTTATTTATTAAACTATGTTAGTCTACACTTACGGTACTAGACATAGAAATTCTACCCGAAAAAATAGGGCTTCTCTTAGGCCCTAGTCTGGATCCACCTGTATTCCCTTCCATAGGAGTATTGGGGTCAAAAATACTTGAAGGCGTCAAAAATACCCTAGGGACATTTGTTAAAATATCAAAGGCAACAAAACAATGACGATACACTTCATACGCAAGGATCCGTGTGTACATGAATGTTTCAGTCCCAATATCTAAGTTGATCTTCTTGATTTACTAGGATTCAAAATGGGTGCAAACCTTGGTGTTGGGCGCAGACCCATTCTGGGGAAAAGACTATTTTTGGGGAGAGAAGCATGAAGGGAAGAAAGGACAGCTAGAAGGAAAAGCAACACGTGGGAGGGAAGTGTGCGAGGCGCACATGCAAGGGAGACCTAACTACGTTAGGGTTAGGGTTTTTGTAATATATTGTAATGGATGATGAGCCAAGAATAGAGATAAGTAGTACTTAGGAGGTCTAAGGGTAGGGGACCTGAGTTGGATAGATACAGAAAGAGATCAGTAGTACTTAGGAGGTAGAGAGAGTCTGGAAGTTGTAAGGTTTGTAAGAACTGCAACATTTTGTAAGTTGGTGAGCTAGAGAAGAATTGAGCAACTCGATCCCGAGGGGTAGATCGCAGGCTGAGGAGCACGACATATTGCTGAGACATAATAAAGAGCTTGAGAGCCAGATCTTTGTGGACGTAGCCTAGGAGAGGGTGAACCATGGTAAATCTTGTGTTATGTGATTGAATGTATGCATCTCCATTGTTGTTAAGGATTAAATGCTAGATGAAGGAATGAAGGAAATAGTTAGATCTGATACTCAACATGCATGAATAAGAATGATTGTTTTAATCAATAGGTTAGACTAAACAAATAAAGATCACAAGGTACAACCACATATCTCCACTCATTCTCAGGATGCAAGAATCCGAGTATTGCAACCACCCATAGATCTATCTCAGGTGAGACTACGCAGTACACCCTGTGTCCTGCATTGCCTTCTAGTTTACTAGGGGGGTGATAGTTTTAGAGCGCTTTTGTTGGAAGCTGGTTAAATCTAAACCTGGGTCAACTTATGACAGTAAGGTAAGATTAGAGTAGATAACTGATAAAGTAGAATAGAAACTAGCACTTGGACTATGAGAACATCCCTTTTAGGTGCAGATGATGTCATCAGCATGGACATTTTCAGAGACTTCCCTATGAACATCCATACAAATCCAACCAAGGATTATGAAGAAATTGATCTCAATGGTTTTGTCAAAGTTGAAAACAAAAGGAAACCATGCAAGAAACCCATTGCGTAGGAGACCCCCAAAGGTATTCTCACTAAAAATAACTTTTCCACTCTTAATTAGGTTCATGAGGTTGAGGAGAATTAACCACCCAAGGAAGTAGGAGTCCTACTAGTTTCGATACTCCATACATCAATCAAAAGAAGCAAGGAAACTACTAGTTTTGATACCCCAAACATCAATCACAAAGAGCTCAAATGATGAAAGACACATGACACTATTCTACAACAAATCATCCCAGCATAGGAACCTATTATCATTGAGGAAGAAGAAGGCACTGATTCTGAAGGAGAAGAAGAAATATATCTTGAGGACTTATATATATAGGATATTGCCAAGGCTTGTCAAAAAAAGGACATCAACTAAATCCCAAGGGATAAGATTCATATGTTAAAAGAGGAAATCATTAAAATCAAATCCAAACAATTGTAAAGTTCGATAGAACATGGATCGGCTAACTCTCTTAGAGTAAAGGTTTCCAACCTCAAAGAAAACAAGAAGATAGCCAAAGAAAACAAGAAAAGAAGCCAAAAAATAAACAAACAATGGCTTGAGGAAATAGGGGAATTCTTAGTAAATACGAGACAAAACGAAATGATTATAGACTCATTCCCTCTCCCTCAACAACCAAGTTTGCAATCAAATTGATCTCCTGGAATATAAGAGGCATAAATGGTAACAATAAGCATATGTTATTTCGTAATAAAATCATGTTTGACAAACCCTGAATTCTAATGTTGTAAGAAACCAAATGTAATAGTGACATGATAACATTGATAGCTTCAAAATGTTGGCAAGGCAATGAAGCTATAGCCATTGATGTCCACAGTGTAGTGGGATGCCTAAAGACTTTTTGGGACCTGAGTGAAATAATCATGGAGGACTAAGTTGCAACTCCAAGAGCACTTTTAGCTCATTACCACATAATTGAAACTACAAAATCAAGGTTTATTTCAAATGTATATGTCTACAATTAATAACGAATAAGATCTACTTTCTCAACAGTCTATAGGATCAAGAAACTATTGTGGGTCCTTAGCACTAGGTCATAGGGGGTGACTTCAATATGATCACCTCACTTCAAGAGAAGAAAGGAGGGATCTGTAGACGAGATGTTGATAGTGAACTATTCAAAGATACCATAAGACAACTAAAGTTGATTGAAATGGAAATAGGGAATGGGGTACACACTTGGAACAATAAAATAGGGGGATCTCACCAAATTGCAAGCAATCTTGATCGTTCTTAATATTAGAATCCTTGATGATCTATGGACTAATTTTTGAATCTAGCATATTTCCCAGTGTTGGCTAATATTACCAGCCTATCGATTTATATATAGATACTGGAGGTAAGCCTAGTTGGAAACCATTTAGAATTGAAATTTTTTTATTAGACCATTTGGACTTTTAGGAGAACATTTCTAATTGGTGTAATGAAGCAACCATTCATTTGGGAACTCTAATGTATTGATTCTAGCAAAGACTAAAATTTTAAAACAAAAGCTTAGGAAAGAACAAGGATGTTTTTGGTGACATTTTCAAAGCCAAGAATGACTTGGAAAATCAAATGGCCATGATCAAATAGTAGATCATAAGAAGTGGGAGAACATATGTGATGACTCAAGAAGAACTCACAATCCAAGGAAAGCTTGATGAAATATATAAGTAAGAAAAAAAATTATGGCGAAAGAGATCTAGGATTCAATGACTCAAGGATGGGGAAAATAACACTAAGTTATTTCACAATTCAATGATACAAGGAAAGCACACAAATAGAATAAATTACTTGCAAGATGGGAAAGGTAACAAACTAACTTCCGTCCGGGACATAGAGAAATAATTAGTTTCCTTCTACACATCTCTCCTATTAGAATCCCAACCAAATAGGTTGGAAACTATCAAATAGATCACTCGCCATATACCTCATATTTTAACTAAATAATAAAATGAAAATTTAATGAGGAAGATCTTAATGAAAGAAGCTAAGTAAGAAATCAAGGATATTCCAAATGGAAATCTCTAGGACCAGGTGGTTTCACTACATATTTTTTCCATGCTTGTTGGGATATGGTTAAGAAAGATGTGTGGGATCTCATGGAAGACTCTAGGTGAACCACAATAGTTTTCCCTACTCTTAATTCCACCCTTTTCACTCTTATTTCCAAAGAAGAGAAATCTTCTAACCCTAGAATGCATCACCCTATATCCTTGTGCAATGTGATTTACAAAACTATAACAAAGGTGATTGCAAACTATCTTAAAATTTGGATGCCACATCTTATTTTAGCTGAGGAAACTAGATATGTAGAGGGTATGAAAATCATGGATGGTATTATTCTAGCCCATGAAGTCATACACTCTCTCAAGTCCTCCAAGAATCCTAGGATTCTAATCAAGTTGTACATGTCAAATGCATTTGGCAAGTTAAGTTCGTAGTACATCACACATATTCTTCTTGCTTTTGGCTTTAGTCTTCAATGGGTTAGCTAGATCATGTCATTAACCCCGAATGCCTTCTTTTCCCTTCTATTCAATGACAAACCCTTTACTACTTTTCCCCCTTATAGACATGGATGATTTTAGGGGATAAATTTCACTCATGGGCTAATTTTCCATGGTTTTTCCAAAAACGAGATTCGCTATTTTAAAAATGTTTCACCCAAATTCTATAGGATAAAATTATTTTACCTTAAAAATCGCCAAAAATTTATAAAACTATATAAAATCCTTCTAAATTTGAATATTTTTACAAAAATATCGCCAAACATTTATAGTTGGCATATGAAGGATTAGTAAGATTCACTAAGGTTTCTACATTTTAAAACAAATTTCCATCCTTAAAATCATCCCTTCTTATAGAGGTATTTGACAAGGTGATCCTCTCCCTCCCTTCCTTTACATTTTGATGACTGAGGGGATTGGCATGTGTTTGTTAGTAGTTGTGCAAGGAAAACAAATCAAGGGGCTTAAACTACATAACTACATGGGGAAGATTCACCTATTTCCCATCTTCATTTTTTCAATGTTACTCTTCTTATGACCATCCCCTCAGTCAAAGAAGCTATGGAACTTCAACAGATCCTTGAACACATTATGGTAGCCTTAGGTACTTCCATCAACCATTCTAAATCTAAACTCTTTTTTTTCAATACCCTTGTTGTGGTTCAAGTGCATATAACAATAATTTTAGGTTTTCAATGGAGTTTCCTTCCAACCAAATACCTAGGAGCCCCTTTAGTCGATAATTCTTTATGCAATGTCTCATGGGAAGAACTTATTTATATAAATTTGGAAAAAAATATTTCAAGTTGGTCTTTTAGAGCCCTAAATTTTCCAGGGTGATTAAGCCTTATCAAATGTGTATTGAAAACCATGCCTCTTTATCTTTTCTCAGCAATAGCTATGCCAAAACATGTACTAAAAGTTGTAAGAAACCTTCAAAGGAACTTTCTATGGGGTGGGAACAACTCTCAAATAAAGTGGGATCTAATGGCTTGGGAGAAGATTTTTCTCCCTAAGCTATTCGATGGGTTAGGTTTGAGAGATATTGAAACCCTCATCTCTATTCTAGGTGCTAAAATTTGTTGGTGATGGATTCATAGTGGAAACCAACTATGGGATAAAATATAGAGAAATAAATATGTTTCAGATGTTGAATTTCTTGAAATCAACCCTTGGTATGCTCGATACCATGTTGATATTTTACCACTCTACTCAACACTCGACAATTAGATAAAAAAAAGGCACTTATCTACTAAAAACACAATTGAGTAATCAACTAAACATGCAACAGAAGCATAAATAAGGAAACCAAATCAAGCACATAAGAACACCAATATTTTTGGGTAAACTACCCCTGGTAAAACCCTGGAGGGAAAACAAGTCCAATGATGATTTTATTAAGGTCAAATCAAGGCTCCCATAATAGGGAAAATTTCCCACTGAGAGAATTATACACTATAGACAAACTTGGAAACTCATGTGTTGTTGTACAACCCTGTACCAACACATTTTTCAATGCATCTATGACTTTCCCTTCTATGACCTGTGGATATCCGTGACCTATCCTTTTTTGACCCATGGATATCCATGACTATCTTCAATGTGACCCACAGATATGTATGAAAAGATCATACGAAAATCTCTGTATGACTCTGCACTTCCCTCTGGTCTCTGTCCTTCGAAACGCACCTGTGACTGCTTCTTCTCTCTCTCCTCCTTGACATGTATGCCATCTATATGAAGGTCCTTCTCCACCTATCAAGATCTTGAATCACGATATTTTGTGACTCAACCCTCTCATCAATACTTGGATGAACTCTCTTCACCCAACCAGTGATATCTCCTCACTCTAGTGTAAGAAACATTCCTTGTTTTCTCCTACACTCCTCACACTAGCAAAAATCCTTCTTTTTTATCCTCAACCTTGGTCTCTCACCAAGTCTCTCACAAGTGTATCTCACAAAAATCCCTACCTTGGTCTCTCACCAAGTCTCTCGACCTCGACCTCTCATCAATAGTATTGACTGTGTCAACTCCCTCTACACAAGTTTCTGACTTTGATCTCTCGTCAAAAGTGACTTTCTATACCCAAACCTTGCTTTTATAATCATGATTTACAATCTATTTCTAATCTCCAAAGTGATCTACAGTTGAGATTACTTCTCACACCCACTTAAGATTTAGATTACATGTTGGATGCTAAGCATGTCCTTAAATAACTCAATTCACTAATAATTACAATTTTTCTTTAATTAATTCCTACTAACTAAAGTAAACTCAAGACTAGAATATTTTTGACAACTTCCACATGAAAAACACATGCCTATGTGGAAGTACTTGTCCATTTCTACCAAAACATCAACACTCCCTCTTAGCGAGGAAGGTACTCTTCCACCTAGATTTTTCTCTATCTTCTCTACCATATCTACTACCATGCCTGCTCTCCAATACACCTGATTGGTTTCTCCCCTTGACACATAAGATATCCCTGCCATGATGGTCTGACATGTCTCTAAAGAATCACTTCCTCTTAACATGATCCTAGAAGTCTCCTACTCCTAATAATCCTGCATGACCATCTCGTACCATGAATCCTTCTTGAATGACTTGGAAGGATGCTCCTTCCCACCTGAACCTGAAAGCTAACTCCCTATGAGTTGTTCAAACTTCAGAGCTATATTCTCCCTTTTCTCTATCACTATGTTTTTGGAAATTGATCTCATAGGCTATCCCTTTAGCCTATACAAGTTATTCTCTCTAAATCCAAAGACAATTGATTTGTCTTAGCTAGATCCTATGGGCATGATAAGAACCTTTCCATCCTGGAACATTGCGTCAAATCCATTCTTATCGATCATTGAGACTGATATCACACTCCTCTTGAGTTTTGGCACCCATAACACATCCTGTACCCTCAATGTGCCTCATGAATCCATTTGGAATGGCACTATTCCAAATCCCTTTATTCAGTGCTTGGTCTCCATACCAAATTCCACATGCATCTCTGATTCAGACTTTGTGAAGCTCTCAAACACCTCTCGTGATCCTATCATATGACATGTGTCTCCACTATCTATCAACTATGCATCAACTGATATGATTCCCACATGAGTATAGGAAACATGTAAGAAATCTATTCATTCAACCTTTTTGCAAAACTCGTCCACTTGAGTCTTTGTCGATGCAACTACCTTTGATTGTGTTTCATTTACCTCCTTTTTTCTGTGCGGACATTTCCCTGCATAATGTCCAAAATTGTGACATGCAGAGCACTTGACTTTTCTCATGTCATTCCTCTTCTTTCCATCTTGAGTGATTGACTCTCCTTTGACAATCTTCTTGAACTTGCCCTTCCTTTCCTGACTGGAAAGAGCAAAGTTCTCATCATGGCTCCTCTTCAAACCATCCCTGGACTCTAACTGAGTCTCCTCCTGAATACAATCATTCCATAGTCTATCAAACCCTAGCATTGTCTCTCATCCACAAATACCCTTCACAAAAGGTTCCCAAGACTTGGGAATACCTCTCAACACTACATTCACCAACTCAACATCATGTTCTGTTTCACCAATTGCTACAAGATGATCTTGGATATGTGTAATATTCATAAGATAATTCACTATCGTGTCCTCACTAGATATCCTAACAGATTGAATACGGTGCTTCAAATGTAGCAACCTATTGTATTCTTGTTTTGGTATAGACTCACCAAAGAATCATACATTTCCTTGGAAGATTTATTCTCAGAAATGTGCAAAATAAAGTGATCCTTTATCGATTCTAGCAACACCCACTTGGACTTCACTTCCTTCTACTTGTGAACTACCAATTCCTATGGATACATAGGATATTCAACCACATCATCTTCATACTCTTTGAGGTCATTCTATTGTAATAGATGAATAATCCTTTCCTTCCAAGCTTAGAAGTTTGTTGTCCCTTCTAACATGTCCTCAATCTTCAATGTGTTCACCATCTTCAAGATCTGATCTGATAACCCTCTGCTAGGACTACACTATATTGTCCTGTACGACCTATCTATGACTTGTCCTTATTTGACCCATGGATATCCATGACCTATCCTTCTTTGAATTGTGGATGTCCATGACTGTTTACACTATGACTCGTGGATGCCTTTGTATACCTACAAAAACACATGTTTTGCCTAGTATTGTTGTTGAAATTTTTTCCTTTTATTTACTCAGTTGGTTATCTACCTGATAAGATCTATCCTCTTGGTTTCCTCCCTTCAGAGACTAGACTCCTTCTTTCCTTCAAATCCTTGGCTCTGATACCATGTTTAATTTCTCAAAATCAACCATTGGCATGGTCTGATACCATGTTGATATTTTACCACTCTACTCAACACCCGACAATTAGCTCAAATAAAGTCACTTTATTTACTAAAATCACAGTCGAGTAATCAACTAAACATGCAGCAGAAGCATAAACAAGGAAATCAAATCAAGAACATAATAACACCAATATTTTTGAGCAAACTACCCATGGAAAAACCCCGTAGGGAAAACCAGTCCAATGTTGCTTTTATTAAGGTCAAATCAGGGTCTTGTAATAAGGAAAATGTACCACTGAGAGAATTATACACTGCAGATAAACTTGGAAACTCTTGTGTTGCTGTACGACCCTGTACCAACATGTTTTCTAATGCATCTGCAACTTTACCTTCTCTGTGTAATGTCCCCCGACCTCCAATAGGATGAAAACATGCTACCTCAGACATACATTGTCTCCAAGACTGATACCCAAGTGATGTACCCAGCAATCCAGGTCGACATCA
The DNA here is from genome assembly GCA_009831015.1 of Picea engelmannii. NCBI lineage: Eukaryota > Viridiplantae > Streptophyta > Pinopsida > Pinales > Pinaceae > Picea > Picea engelmannii. The sequence continues at coordinate 2,418,206 of ML776964.1, forward strand.
CCATTTTGGTATTATATATATAATACAATTTAAATAGACATAAACACTCTGCTCATACACCTATTCATGCAGAAACAACATTAACACATACATGCAATATATACGGGCAATTCTAATAACATTATAACATGTATGCTAGATACACAACATACAATGAACAAAGAATTGGTACTTGTCTTTTGATTGAGAAGACACCAGTTGTGTGTAGACCTTCCACGAACCTCATAGCCTTAGACCACGCTACTTATCACTCTAAGAAGTGGGTCACCCCCCGAGCTGGGACTAAACTCAACTCAGGGTAAAGGAATTCCTAGGATAGGTTGAGACTATGGAAAGATGCACAATGCAATAGGAAGGATTTCCTCTCGGGAGCCACTTACGCCCACTGCTCACAGAATTTCATTCCCCACATGCTTGTCCCACCCCAGGAGTATACACCTTCACTGTCACACAGTCTATCGACTCCTCCACCTCCCTTCTGGGGCTTCAACAATAGGCCGGATAGGAATTCTCAGAGCTCTGTATATGCTACTAGAATCCCTCCAGGAGAACTCACTTCCTCATCACACTCTCTCACCTGGAGAGATTTTCTCATAGGCCTCAAAACCTGCTTCTTCTATCCACGGTCCTGACAACCCAATTCTTCACTCCCGCTCCTCAACACATGGGCATGGTGATAGCAACAACATAAGCTGGACGTGGGGGATGGTAATGATGGAACAATACGCAGGAAACCCGAAGGGTATAGGTGTAGCAAGGGTATCAATTCGGGCTTGTTGCAGAGGTTCGGGGTGGTTAAGTAACTCAACAATGGCGTTCCAGGGTTATCGTGTGCTTGATGGGTGTGTTGGTGAAAAATGGAAAAATATCCCCAAAATAGTAAGACTTCCCACTTATATTTGCATGTGCCTGAGCTGACACATGGCGTCCATGAAGCGCGTTCCTCTCCATTTGGAAGTCGTACCTTTTCCCCAAAGGAACTTAGGATATATTCATATCCCACTCACAACATTTAGAATAATAATCAATTATTCTATTGGGCTTAAGATCTTAATCTTATCCCCTCTTTCTAGCCTCTCAGCCCCCTCCCTTACCTAGCCTAGTGGAGTTCAACCCCCCCATACTCTTTCTTCATGGTCGGTCTACACACAGTGATGTTGTTTATATTAAACATATAAATATTTACATGTACAACTAAACAAGCTCCAAGCCTTTATCATCTAGTCTCTCTGGACTAAAGGTACATAAGCCCCTAGCTTATAACACTTGGCTCACCATCCTATAGAACATATTTACAATTTGTAATTACAATTGGGCTCGTCCTTGGGGTATTACAACCCCCTCCCCTTATTTTTGCACTGTCCTCAATGCAACTTATTTACACAACATCAACAAGATTTCCAAAATATTCAAAACGATGTGGTTATTTTGCCTACATAGCATCTTCATGCTCCCATGTTGTGTCCTTAGGACCATACCTGGTCCACTGGACCTTTACAAGCCATATGGATTGATTCTGAAGCTTCTTTCTCTTTCAGTCCAGTATGTGCACCAGATGCACTTGTAAAGCGCCTTTTGCTCCACCTGGATCACATTCCAATCAATCACATGATTAGCATCATGTATATATTTCTTGAGAAATGAGACTTGAAATACATTATGAATAGTCATGCATGCGTATAAGCTACTGGTCCAATCCTTTCTAGAATTTCAAATGGTCCACAATATATGGCTGCCAACTTGGAACAATTTGCTAGCTTCAGGGAACTTCTGTTGGCTTTCACCTTCAAGAAAACATGATCACCCACTTTAAACTCCTTGTGGGTTCTTCCTTTGTCAGAATAGATTTTTTGTTTGTCTTGGGAAACCTTCAAATTATGCTTTATCTTTAACAATTGCTCTTCCATTTCCCTGAGAAACTTTGGCCCAATTATTTCTCTATCATCTGGGTTGTCCCAACTTATTGTTGTGTTGCACTTTCTACCTTAAAGTGCCTCAAATGGGCTCATCTTCAGTGATGCTTGGTACCCATTGTTGTAAGGAAACTCTACCAAGTGTAGGTAGTCTTCCCATCTGGATGGTTTTTCCATCACATACATTCTTAACATATCTTCTATCACTTGATTTACTCTTTTTGTTTGTTCATCAGACTCAGGATGATAGGGTGTGTTGTAGTTCAGGCTCATTCCGAACCCCTTGAATAATCCTCTCCAAAACTTCGAGGTAAATTTTGGGTCTATGTCAGACACAATTGTCTTGGGAATACCGTGCAATTGTGCTACTTCCCTCATATAATATCAACAAAATTAGTTGCCTTGTGAGTAGTCTTCAATGGAATAAAATGGGTAGCTTTCGAAATCTTATCCACCACCAACATCATGGAATCATGTTGCTTGTTTATTCTGGGTAATCCTATGATGAAATCCATTGTCACCACTTCCCACTTCCACTCAGGGATCGGTAATGTCTATAGCAACCCAACTATGTCTATGCTCAACTTTGACCCTTTGACACCCCATACATCTAGCGATGTACTCTTCAATTTATTTGTTCATGCTTGGCCAATAGTAATGGCTCTTGACTGTTGCCATTGTTTTCTGATATCTAGGGTGCCCAACATAAGGCACATTATGCATTTCTTTCAAGATCATACTCCTCAATTCGTGAGAACTGAGTACGCAAATTTTGTTCCTGTACAAGAGCATTCCATCAACTTCCAATCTATAATTTTCTATTTTTTGTAGCATCTTACTTTATTGTAACTTTGTTACCATTTCCATGTACTGCAAATCTTCTTTTGCAGCTTCCAAAATTATGTCTTTAAGATTGGTTTGGTACATGTTGATGGATGTAGCGTGTAGTTCATGCATTCTTCTGCTGATTGCATCAACCACTTTGGTCTCCTTTCCTTTGATGTGCTTGATATCAAAGTCATATTCACAGAGGAATTCCAACCATCTGCTTTGTCTGGAATTTAAAGTAGGCTGATCAAACAAATATTTCAGACCATTATGGTCTGTCCTCAGCTCAAACCTCTTTCCCATGAGGCAGTGTCTCCATTTCTTTAAAGCATGTACTATGGATTCCAACTCCAAATCGTGAGTGGCGTAGAGCCTTTCATGCTCTTTCAATTTATTGGATTCAAAACATATCACAAACCCATTCTGATTGAGGACTCCACCCAATCCTTCTTTTCATGCATCTGTTCAAACCACGAACTCTTCATTCGGATCTGCAATCCTCATAATTGGATCACTGGTTAACAACTGCTTCAATTGTTGGAATCTCTTTTCACATTCTTCTGTCCATTGAAATTTTACCCCTTTTCTTTGCAAGGAAGTGATTAGGTGAGCAATCCTAAAAAATCTTGCAATGAATCTCCTATAGTATCCAACTAGATCCATGAAGGATCTGACTTCTGTCACATTCTTAGGTGTTGTCCACCCTTTAATGGCTTCAATCTTTTCAGGGTCTACTGCTATTCCCTCTTCATATATTATATGATCCAAATAGTGAATTCGATTTTGGTAAAATGAGCACTTGCTCAATTTGGAAAACAGTTGGTGCTCTCTTATCACCTGTAACACCATCCTCAAGTTCTTCTGTCTTGGAATATAAAAGGATGTCATCCGAAAAGACAATGACAAACTTGTCTAAATATTCTTGGAAAACACTATTCATTAAGAACATGAAAACAATTGGTGCATTTGATCACCCAAATGGCACCATTGTGAACTCATAATGCCCATACCTTGTCCTGAAGGCAGTCTTGCTAATGTCTTAATTTTTAATCCTTACCTGAGATCTATCTTTGAAAATATATTTGCATCGCTCAACTGATCGAAGAGATCATCAATCCTTGGTAGAGGATACTTGTTATTTATAGTTACTTTATTTAACTTCCTGAAGTCAATGCACAATATCAAGGTCCCATCTTTCTTCTTCACAAATAACACTGGGGCACCCCAAGGTGACACACTTGGGTGTATGTACACAGTTGGGTGTATGTACCCCTTCTTTAAAAATGATTCAAGCTGTATTTGTAGTTCTTTCAGTTCTGGTGTGCTCATTCGGTAGGGAGTCTTTGATACTGGAGTTGCCCCAAGAATCAAATTTATAGAGAAATCAATATCTCTCTTTGGGGGTAGCCCCGGTATCTCTTTGAACACATCGTCAAAATATTTTAGGACTGAATGATCCTCCAGTTTTGGCACCTTATCCTTAGGTTCTTCTTCCATATGGGCTGCAAATATTTGGCAGCCCTTGTTGTAACACTTCTTCAGCTGCATTGCTGATATTTCTCATACAGTAATTGCCTTGGGAATTCCTTGGACTGCTCTCTGATTACCTTCATCATCGAAGAAAGTGAATGCCTTTTTATGAAATCTAATATGGCATGGTGTTGGTCCAACCAATCCATACCAATTAGGAAATCATATGATCCCAAAGGAAAGATGTTCAAATCTTCCTTGGTACTCAGTCCATTCATTCCCACTGAACATGATTTAACCAACTCAACAACCTTTTTCTTGGCTTCTATAGCCAGCTACACCATCCAATATTTCCCATGCTTGCTTCTTCTCAATTGAAATCTTTCCACTACCTTAGGATCTATATAACTATGAGTATCCCCCGAATCATTTAAAATAGTAAATGCATGGTTATTGATCATACCTTCGACTTCAATCATGTGTGATTGAAACTCAACTTTATTATTGTCCAGGGTTGCATGGATCCTTGGTACTCTTCTACCCATGTCCTCCACTGTTTCTGCTTGCTGAGCATTGTGAACAACTCTCACTTTGTCACTTCTATGAGGGAAATATCTATACTTATGATCTTCGTTATAACCCCAACATTGCATAGGTGTCTGCCTTGGCCTTTACCCACCTACTTCAACCATCCCGGGCTCTCTAAAAACTGGTTGTCCTTGAGGACTATTTCTAAAAAATGGTGGCTCATTCCCCTTCTTCCTCTGCTCCTATTAAAATTCCTCTTGTCTTCCCAATCTATTTGGAAAGTAGGATTTCCCTTATGTTGATCATATAAACACTTTGCCCTCCTTATGGTTTCTTCCATAGTTTTAGGATCATCATACTGGATTTTGTCACTGATGAAAGATGGCAGCCCACTCAGATATCTCCGAACCTTGACTATCTCATCCTTAATGAAAGAGACATACTTCAACAACTCTAGAAATCTCCTTTCATATTAATCTATAGTCATGAT
>ML776965.1:9189-19653 GCA_009831015.1 Picea engelmannii
TCATTGATTTGGATGTAAGACGAAGAATATGCCAGCATCTTGAATTCCTGACCATCAGATTAAATTTAGTAATTAAAAGCATGATTAATCTTGCAATTCTGATAGGGGGGACGCCTATCGGCGTAAATATTGCTCCGTAAGTCGACAACTTTTAGTGACAAGCGCGCCATTATTGTTGTGATTCGCATTTCAGTTCTTTTAATTGTCTGTAACACGTTTAAAGAGCCAGAGACTGTATCCGTCCAGATGACATGTTGGAGATAAAATGATCAAGGCTACACAAGTAGAACCGCCAAAGCATTTGGAAATTTTATTAAGCACAAATTATCGACTTCTAATCGACAGTCCAAAAAAATGTTAATCTACTAAAAGTCTACAGCGGCTATTTTATGCGACAAGAAGCGCAACAACCATTACATTCACATAATGATAAGATCATTCTATTCACAGGATCTCCATTAATATCAATCTCAATATTTCCACCGCTTGGATTCGATTGTCGTAGCTTTAATTATCCCCACCGACATATTCTCCGTACCCAGATGTTGTGGTTGCAAGTAGAGAGGCAGTAACGGCGACACTGTCCACATACTCACCTCACAAATTTACCCTTCATTTGAAATTTTTTATTTTGTTTTGCATTTTCAAAAAAAAGGAAAAAGCAAAAACTAACATTTTTTTTACGGCCAATTATTTGATGTGCTTCTCAAACATGTTGGAAGGTCTTTGATCGGCCATGACATGTTCAATTTTGAACCCGAAATGTGCATTGTAACTTGAATTGTATATGTTTTTTCTTCTACAGCGGCGAATTGATCGTTTGGTTCATAAACAGAAGTATGTTGGAAACATGTCAACGAATTTTCTTATGTTGGAAACATGTCAACGAATTTTCTTATGTTGGAAACATGTCAACGAATTTTCTCATGGGGCAAATGAGTGATAGATGAACTATATATATGAGCATATCCATAGAGGTGTGAGTGCAATGTGTAGTGAGTGGTAACCGAGTGATAGATGTTATATATACGAGCATATCCATAGAGGTGTGAGTGCAATGTGTAGTGAGTAGAGAGCACAGTGTGTGAGGAGAGAATGATTGTATGACTCAGATTGGCTATTGTAATTCTTCCTTGAATAATAAGAATACCAATAATCATTGCTCTTGGTTTTTTCCCTCATTGGGTTTCCACATAAATCACTGTGTCAATTGTGTGTTTGTTGTTCTTAGTTTAACGTGTGTTTGATCTTGCTTATTTTATGCTCTGTCATATGCTATGTTTTGTTTCCGCTGCCTAACAAGTGGTATCAGAGCTTAGAGTTGAAGGAGGAGAGAGCCAAGGAGAAGAGAAGAGCCTAGTTTATTAGAAGGTGTGATTTTATTTGGGATGGTTGTTTCTACTAATGGAGGAAGTGCAAACTTCCAAGTTTGAGGTGGAAAAGTTCAGTGGTAAGAATAGCTTTGTGCTATGGAAACTTAAGAATAACTTTGTGCTATGGAAACTAAAGATTCGAGATGTTCTTGTGCAACAAGGATTGCAAAAGGCATTGGCTAGAAAGTCAAATAGACCGACAAGCATGACATACGAGGACTGGGATGATCTGGATGCAAGAGACCTCAATACTATTTGTTTGTATCTGGAAGATGATGTGTTGTTTAACATTGCCGAAGAGACAAAAACAACAGGTTTGTGGACCAAACTAGAGAGTTTGTATATGATAAAGAACTTGTCAAACAAGATCTTCTTGAAGAGGCAGTTGTACAGCTTGCGGATGAAAGAAGATTCCATTGATTGTGGCATTTTTGTGGGAGCTTTGTTATCAGAGAAGATAAGGGTCTGGTAAAGAAACCTCAATAGCAGAACCAATGGTGGTCAAAGGTCAATATTTAGAAGGAGGAAAAGATCAGAAAGGTATAGCCAGGTCTAAGTCAAAAGACAATAAGGGTAAGACAAAATGTTGGTTTTGTGGCAAATCTAGGCATCTCAAGAAGGATTGTTGGAAAAGAGAACAAGCATCCAAAGAGGACTCCACAAAAGAAGAAAATTCAGATACAAGTATGGTTGATGAAGCTTTGTCTATCTGTTGTGTCTCTCCATCTTTGTTCGCATAGAAGGTGTAGGGCGGTGATGGTTGAGTCACCGTGAAATAATTATAAAAAAATAAAAATAAAAAAAAATTGTATCTACTTTGGAGTTGTAGAAATTATTGATTGCATGTAAATGGGCATATGTCTATAAGACTTGGATAGGCTTGCGTACCCCTGTTTTATCAGGTCACCTATGAAAAGTCTAGACATAGATTTAGGTATATTGAATATGTTGGGGGGCATGTATGTTGGGTTAACCTTGACTCGGTGAAAGAGTTAATGAGTTAAATCTGTTTTTCAGTCAAAGAAGGTGGTTTTTTGGGTCCATGTGTTTTGGGTATCCAGTGGTACTGTGTCCATGGATTTGCATGTAATGAAGCCTATAAAAGGCATGGTGAACTCCATTGTAAATGGGCCTCGAGGTAAGCGATGAAGGCTTACTTGGCCGGATTTGGTCAAAGTTGTTCGAATCCAAAGTTCAAGGTGGAACATTGTGTCTATTTTAGAAAGGTGGGTCTGTAGAAAGGATGATGTGTTGGCAGATCAATCAAGTGTTTGAGAATATATGATGAAGGTAATTTTATATCCATGGAACTTGGAAAGTATTGCAAGGAAGTTCGGATCGAATAGGCATGTTCAGTAATGTCAATTTGCAGCAATAGTTATGGACATAAGTGGTTGTGCTATCTGGTAACTCAATCACCATCGGTTGCAAAAGAAAGGAAGATTCAGGAAGACGTATTAACAGGTCATCTGGTAATTACTCAAATGTGAAATTATTCAGTTGCGATGCTTATTTTTTTTTATCAAAAGTCTAAGAAGGGCCTAGATCAAAAAAGTAGATATTTGATATGGTGACGATGTTAAGGGGTGCATATTGTGGGATCCTACTACCCAAAGAATCATCGTGGACATAGATGCAGTTTTTGATGTATCTACTTTTATAAAATCAAACATAGTAAAATATGAAAGGTTCAAAGCATGACTGGTAGAAGAAAGGTAACTGGAAGGTATTGATTTCCATGAAAGTTTCTCACGAGTTGTTAAAAGATTGTTTCTATTCATGTTGTGTTAGCATTCGTTGTTATAGTACAACTAGATGTTAAAACTATTTTACATGGAGTTTTTTGGATAAGGGGGTGTATATGGAACAACTAGAACTGTTAGTTCAGAATCGTAACAGAAGATTTTTTTTCAAACTCAAAAAATCATTGTATGGCTTGAAGCATGCTAGGAAAATGGTACAAGATGTTTGATTCCTTCATGGTGAGACAAATTTTACAAGAAGTGAGAATAACCATTGTGTTTATGGTATATTCATTATCTTGGCGTTATATGTTATGTTTGTTGCAAGTACAAGCATGGTTGAGGTCAACAGGTTGGCTCAGTTGGTTAGGGCATTTGTTATGAAGGATATAGGAGCAACAAAATAAATCTTGGGCATGGAAATACACAGAGACATGAAATATGGTAAGCTTGGTTATCACAACAGAATTATGTGGTGAAGATACTTAGGAAATTCAGTATGAATAATGTGAAACTAGTCAAATTCCTTTGGCTTTCCATTGTAAGTTCTCTTCAGGTTTATGTCCTAATTGATGAAGAAGAAAAGGGTTATATGTCTTGAGTATTATATACTAGTAGGAAGTTTGATGAGTGCAATGGAGAAATGGTCATCATTTCACATGCAGTTGGTGGTGTCAGTAGACACATGGAAAAACCAGGTCAAGAACATGGAAATGGGTTCTTTAAACATAGAAGCACAAGTATCACCTATAGTGGTTGCAGAGATTTGGTTTGTGGTTATGATTCACGATATTTGGACAAGTGCATCAGTTTATTAGATAGGTTACTGATGGAAACGGAATGGTCCATACTGGAGTGAATCGTCCAGACATGTTCACGTAACGATATTGTTAGAGAAGTTGTGGAGCTTTGATGGTGTTTGGCTTCTCTTGCAGGAAAGGTGATGGATGAATTAATTAATGGCATGATATATCAGGTAAATTGATGTCAAGGTGGATATTGTTGGAAACATGCCAATGAATTTCCTCATGTGGTCACATGCACATGCATGCAACTATGTTAATGTGCATGCATGCAATCTATTTATGAATTGTTCGTGTAACTATGTGATCTATCCATGATCATTCTATGTAACTGAGTGATAGATGTTATATATATGCGCATACCCATAGAGGTGTGAGTGCAATGTGTAGTGAGTGTGCAAGGATCAGAGAGCAGAGTGTGTGAGGAGAGAATAATTGTATGTCTGAAATTGGCTATTGTAAATCTCCCTTGAATAATAAGAATATCAATAATCATTGCCCATGGTTGTTTCCCTCATTGGGTTTCCACATAAATCACTGTGTCAATTGTGTGTTCGTTTTTCTTGGTTTAATGTGTGATTGATCTTGCTTATTTTATGCTCTGTTATAGGCTATGTTTTGCTTTCGCTACCTAACAAAGTACTCAATCCATAGATGGTACCCAGCTCGTCTTGAGATCTTGCTCTATGATAAGGCGTGGATTGTGAACCATATCCATTAACGAAGTCGACACCTTCATTTTGCTAATCCTGTATGTTTTCAAAACTAGGAACTGTGTTTGTAGAATCTTCCTTATGTCCATGCCCAGATGTGAATTCATTTTTATGTTCATAACGAGAAGTAATTTATCTATAGATGGATCCCAACTTGTCTCAGGATCCTACACTAAGGTAAGGCATGGAATGTGAATTGTATCCATTACCGAAGTCGATACCTTCATTTTGCTGACCCTCTGCGTTTTCAAAACTAGGCATTGTTTTTGTCGAATATTCTTTATGGACAACACCAACAACTTATTTTCCAACATTTTGAGAATCATATGTGCCATATGCGCCTGGAAAGTAGACCTTGTCTGATTCCTCATATGTTGCACCATTGTCAGAACCGTAGCCAACTGTGTCACACGACTATGAACTGTAACCATTACTTACATCACGAATGCCATCAGTGCCATAGCTACTTTGTTAATCGTTAACGCCTGTAACATATTCATTATAATTCTTATTTTAACTAATGCTTATGTAGATATAATATGTGGCAATGACCAAGCGATGTAATATGTAAATTGTATTTCTTTGTTTTATTAATAAAAATGTGATGCTAGCTACTAAGGGGACACTGACAAGAGATGGGGGTTGAATTAATCCACAAAAGAGGGGAGTTTCTAGGATAATGGACAAGAGGGGTCGAAAGGGGAATTTATCCATTTTTTATATATTTAACCCGTTTTCCTAAATCAATTATTGTATATGAACCTTCCGATGTTTAATTGAGTGTTCCCAAAGCCAATCATTGAATACATGTAAGAGGGTGGGTGTGAGTGATCACATCTTTCTGATTCATTGTTTCCAAAGCCAATCATTGAATACATGTACAAGGGTGGGTGTGAGTGGTCACATCCTGGAGTTATTGGTCACATTGGGGGTCAAGTTTGTGCAGGGAAGGTGAAGAGCGGGAGAGAAAAAAAAACTGAAATTCGATGTAGCCAAGCAAAGCGAAGTCTAAAGTGTAATTGGAGTTGTAGAAATGAAGATCCCATTCTTCAGGTAAGAAGAGTGAACTCCTCTGTCAGTTGCACTGAAAAAACAAGTGTTGTTTCTAGTTTGGTGATAGTTTTCCTAACGGTTATGTTCCCTTGAATTCCCAGCTGAAAGATTCCTAGCTACTTGTGCTTGAGAGACCTTGCTAAATGAATGGATCATTTCTTAGGTTAGCCTTGATAAATGAATGGTACATCCCTTGGTATAACCTTTATAAACAAATGGTGCATTCATTGGGTTGGGAAGGTCAAGTGGAAGAGAGATGGTGGAGAAGTCGGGATAGTTGTAGGAGAATATCAGTTGAGTTGAGAGATTTATGAGTTGTGAGTGGATTGTGAGAGACCACCCTCTTCTGTGTATTTCTAGCCTCATCTCGGGGGTGACTGGCTATTGAGAATTGGAATAATCAATCTATGGTTGGGTGGAACATCTGTCCCAAGCAGTTGGTTGCACGATGCTTATTTAAGATAAGTGCTTTATCTTGAACTAAGTTATTTACATGTGTTATTGTTGTGCATGAACCATGCGTGAATGAGAATGACTTATATGTTGTTGTAATGAATGGTTTAGTTGTATCTCATGTTGATTATTAGCATGCTTCAAATGAATAAATTTCATGGTTATTACTGTAGCTAAATCTGTTATTATAAATTGTAATGTCCCCCATCTCTTAGAGAGGTGATGAGGAGGCTCAGTGGCTTGGGCACCCCCACTAGGTCATAGTCTCACACTAAGTGGGGGAAAAGTCAAGAAGTTAAAAGTTATATTTTTAAGTTGACTTAAGAAAGGAAAAGGATAAATGAATAAAAGATAACTCAACAGAAGAATAGAAGATTAACCTTGGGAGTTAACCTAACTCAACAGAGAATTAGAAGGAAAAGTATAAGTAAGAGGCTAGGGCACACCTATTACTCATTCTGGTTTTGGATTAGCATTTGCTATTGCTCTTGAGCATTCAGTTTGGGGGTTTTGTTGTACAAACCCTTGTGAGAAACTTCGTGGTGAAATATCCACTCACCTTGTTTCGCAGCTTGGTCTTAGGGATGAAAGACTCCTCCACACCATTATAGTCTCAGCCCATCTCCATCTAGCACTTCAGAAGGTAGCAGGTCGTACTGTTCTTGTGTTTCCAGCAAGGGCGCACCATCATCTAGAGGGAGGTTTGATCCAGCTTATCCTGAGGGCCTGGGGCCATTCTGATAGTTGGGTTTTGTTTGTAGGGGCAGGACCATCAGTTTGAGGGATTTTCTAGAGGGTTATCAGCATTCTACATTTGTTTGCAGATTGGGACGTCATCTTGGAGCCATAGGGGACGTCCTGTGATTCAGTAAAACTCAGATCTAGGGAGATTTGCTTGAGATCTGAGTCCGAAACTTCTACCACAGGATTCTCATAGACCGGTCTATATTCTTGGAGAGTTTCAGAGAATTTGGAGGCCTCCTTCATCAGGGCCGAACCAGCTAGGGTTCCAGTCATCCAGTGGGGTGCACCATTCAGTGGAGGAATTCAGATCTACGGGGTTTGAGAGTGGATTTGGGAATTTGGACATCTGGGTTGTCCTTACAGTTGCCCGATCTATCATTTGGCATATTTCTTGGGATGATTGGACACTTTTGGTAGAAAGGAAAAATTATTGAGGGCTTCAACATTCTAGCAGGACGTGGCACTTTCCAGCTTGGAGGTTGAGCATTAGTACGGCTCAGATCTACTTGATTCAGTATTCATTGTATATCCAGCCTTTGGAGGCTTATTTTGTATTGTCGGGAGCATTTTGTAGCAGCTCATATCTATTTCTTGTACAACCATCTGAGGTTTATGCTAGATCGGCCATCTATTGTATTGATCTTACATTGCTCATAATAAAAAGGTCAGATCTTTGCTTGTGCTCTTACATCTTGAATATATTGTGATCTCCATGTGTTGATGAAGCCTGTATGCACTTAATAACTCAATAAATTAGTAGTAGTTAGTGATTCTAAGAAAGAATTTGGCTTGGGATCATTACAGTGGTATCAGAGCCTTGATCCTCCAAACCTGTGGAGAGATCGGTGCATGCAGAAGTACAGGGGAATTGTTATGGGTCGGAGGAAGAAAAACAACAGTGAAATAGAGGCAGAAATGGAAGGCTCAGGAGACGACCATGAGCCTCAGGGCTTGGCTCTCATAGTAGCCAAATTTGGTAAGTTCCAGCAAAACATGAACTGCATAGAAATCACATTGGTCCGGCAGTTGGATGAGTATCAGGAAACCAACAGAAGGGGATAGGACGAAATCTCTGAAACCTTGAAGAAAGTTGATGAAAATCTACAGAAAATGAATGAGAACCAAACTAGGATAACTAACCTTCTGATGCAAGTAACCCATCGAGGCAAAGATCCTGATACGTATGGGAATAAGGAGGCTAGAGGGTCTAGCGGAACCCATGAGGAAGTCATATATAACCCGGAGAAAGCACTGGGATCTGAAGGAAGTCTTGGAGGTGGAACGTTCCATGGGAAGATGGGTAGCAGGACCAATCATAGGCCATACGTGCCAGTGTTCACGGATGAACCACTAGGCCAACACTCAGGTAGCAGAGCTAACCCCAGACCATACATGCCCACATTCACAGATGAGCAAGGGCAGCATGAACATGTTGAATATTTTGTGGAACAATTAGCTAGGAGTACCAGGGAATACTATAGCTTGGATATGAAAGTTCAAAGACAGATGTCCCTAGACTAGTATTGTCAACTCAGGTTCAAAAACCATCCTAGGATGAACCACAAGGGTAGATTTGAGTTTGAGCAAAGGGCAGGGAAGATAGAGATTCCATACTTTGATGGTACGACTAAGATGACAGCACAAGCATGGGTGCAGAAACTGGATACTTACCTGCAGCTTAACCCCATGAGAGAGATGGAGGCCATCAAGTTTGCCACTATGTACTTGGATGGCAAGGCTCGCGACTGGTGGTACCATGGGCTCACCACACTCGGCCACAACCAAATCGTATCCTATATAGAATTCACTCAGAGGCTCATTGATAGATTTGATCTAGGAGATCCTGAGTTACATTTCCAGGAGCTCACCCAACTCAAGGAAACAGGTACGACTGAGGCATACATTGATGAGTTCCATAGGTTGGCAATGATGGTGCAAGATATGTCCCCAACCAGGCTCATGATGCTCTTTACAAAAGAATTGATGGAACCCTTGAAGGGTTGGGTTAAGGCCTTCAAGCCTACCAGCTTACAGGAATCCATTTGGAAGACGAGGGATCTAGGTCCAGCTGCTAAACCAAAATTCATACCCAGACCACCTCTTAACAATGGTGGAAGAGATCAAAGGCCTCCAATAAACTAGGGAGGACGTGACCCTAAGGGTTATGACAAGGGCCATGGAAGAATAGATGACAACACCAGGAGGGAACTGAGAAGGAAGCAACTCTGCTTCACATGCAAGAAGCCATGGAATCCCTCACACAAATGCATGGGATGAGGACAAGTAAATTACATTGAGGTCACTTCAGATGGCGAAGAAGAGGATGAGTATGGTCATATACAAAACATGGAGGCCGAAACGTTAGAGGTAGTAGAAGAGGAGGTTCCAGAACTAGACTGTGTCGTTGGAGAGAAGGCTACATTGGCATCTATCAGTGGGGTACCCAAGTTCAACACCTTCAGGATGAGAGGGGTCTTACAAGGACAGAGAGTGTTGGTTCTGATTGATGGAGGAGCTTCCCACAATTTCATTAATGTAGCATTACTAAAGAGGAGGCACATACCTACAGTAGAGTTTGAAGGATTCAAAGTGGAGGTAGTAGGTGGCAATACTATGCCCTATAACAGATACATACCAGGTATGAAACTTACCTTGGGAAGGCATGAGTTAGTTCAGGATGTGTATGTGATGGATCTTCCTGATACCAACATCATCCTAGGGGTGCAGTGGCTTAGCACTTTAGGACCCATCACCACAAATTACAAGACCATGGAAATGTCCTTTGTGGAGGAAGGAGGACGAAAGGTTGTGCTCAGAAGCATGACAGCTAACTCTGTCAGAGTGGTCACGGCCAAGAGAATGGAAGCCATCTTCAGAAGGGAAGAAATTGTATACACAGTGGAATGTAAGGTCTCAACACGGGTGGATGAGAAGGGAAAGGTGCATTACACACCAGATATCAAAAGAATCCTTGACAAGCACCAGAAAGTGTTTGGGCCGATTCCTCCAGGTGTGCCACCAGACAAGGGGTTTGAGCACATCATTGAGCTAGAAGCAGGGGCTAAGCCTGTTATCACCACACCCTATAGGCATCCCAAGAAGTATAAAGATGATATAGAGAAGGCCATCAAGGAGCTTCTAGACATGGGACACATTAGACCAAGTTCAAGCCCATTTGCTTCTTCAGTAGTCTTGGTGAAGAAGAAGGATGGAACGATGAGAATGTGCATTGACTTTCAGGCTTTGGATAAAAAGATGATCAAAAACAGGTACCCCATACCCAGGATTGATGATTTGTTGGATGAGTTGCATGGAGCTATATATTTCACAAAAAATGATCTTCGCTCAGGCTACCATCAAATCAAGATGAGGGAGGAGGACATATTGAAAAAAACCTTTAGGTGTCACTATAGCCATTATGATTTTTTGGTGATGCCCTTTGGGTTAACCAATGCCCCAGCCACATTTCAGTCTTGCATGAACCATGTGTTCAACAAACAACCGAGGAAACACTTGTTGGTATTCTTTGATGACTTGCTCATTTACAGCAAGACCTGGGAGGAACACCTTCGACGTGTGGACC
>ML776965.1:45280-63099 GCA_009831015.1 Picea engelmannii
GATGTCGTAAGGTCCCTTCCAACTGTCCTTCGTTCCCCACACACTTCTTGCTCCAAGGATTCTGAGACCATAGATCTGATAGCTACTCACAATCTATCTTGACAAAGCAAATCTCAAAGCCACTCTAACCAAGCCAAAGCTAACAAGCTCAAGAATCAATAAAGCTAACCCAAGCTAACAAAAGCTAACTTTCTCCATGAGAACTCCTCTCCTTTTATAAGCTGAAGAAAATAAGGTGAGGAGGTTAGGATGATCCCACTAACTCATGAAAGCGAGTAAGATCCAAACCATTCGGATGCCACCTCACCATAGAAGCTTCTCCTTCTAGAAGATTCGCGAAAACGCTCATTTTTCCCACGTGCTGGAATTCTCGCACCCTAGCTATAGAGCAACTTGCGAACACCTCGCACCCTGGCTATAGTGCAACCTGCGAGAATGGGTCATTCTCGCACTCTGCCTATATAGTAACCTGCGAACTTCCCTTTTTATAAGGTTTTTACATAGGAAAAAGCAATTTCTTTTCTCAGGAGAAGTTCTTCTCCCTTCTCTCTTTAGGAACTCAGGCCACTGACCCCTCTGAAGGCAACATATAGGTTTACATCATTAACGATCATAGGGATGATGAAAATAATGTGTAACAATTGTGGACACATAGATCAAGGGCACTCGACAACAAAGTATCCAACTTTATCGAGTCGTCAAAGCAGAGCAACTCCTGCACCAAGGCAAGTGGCTCACCTAGGGCCAAATTCAACATAAATTTCCTCATCTGATGGGGGACCTCAATGCAATGGATACCATTTCTTCCTAAGGAGGGAGGATTGATCCAGGTGGATATCGATGGCCACCCACCTTTTCCAACTATCTCAAAACATTTTTCTGGCAATTTTGGTAGTTTACTATTTTTAGTAGGTTTTCACTTCTAGAGTCTTTTTGAGGCCCTAAACGATGTTTTTTGGGAAACCAGGTTTGCAATATTGAAGTTCCCTTGATATTACGCCTAAAATGAATCTCCTCGATGATACCTTTCCAACAGGCTATCATACGCCTAAAACAAAGATCGTATGAAGAAGTTACAACCCCTGGAAGTTGATGTACTAACTTACTCAAACAAGGCCCACATGACTTTTGACGCTTCATCTCATAGGATTAGGTTTTTAGATGTCTACGGTTTTTGGAATTCCTTCTTATTGTAAAAAGGCCTTTACATCCTCATTGTAATCATCTTCTTGCGAATGAGCGTAGCCGTCACATCTCTTCTCATAGATAAGCCGCCACCATTCCAACAAGCTTGTTTCCGTTGCATTTTACAGTTCCAGCTTATTTCGTTATTTAATAGAAAACCAGTTTTATTGTATATTTGTTATTTTGTGTTAAGCACTTGTTAATAATCTGTAGTCATTTCATTTTTCTCATAAAATATGGATCATAATAGGCTTCATAAAATTTCTTCAAAATCCAGTTGTAACCACCATCGACTCAAGCGAGGATGACATCAAGATTCCCATTCTTGGCTAAGCTATTGGGGAATCATGGAAAATACCATTTTGTAGAATAAGGATAT
The DNA here is from genome assembly GCA_009831015.1 of Picea engelmannii. Classification (NCBI taxonomy): domain Eukaryota; kingdom Viridiplantae; phylum Streptophyta; class Pinopsida; order Pinales; family Pinaceae; genus Picea; species Picea engelmannii. The sequence continues at coordinate 46,845 of ML776965.1, forward strand.
TATTAAAAATATCATCAAATCAAAAATTAAGGAGAAAATGTTGTGTGATAAAGAGTTAGAGGAAAAAAAAATTAAGGTATTATAAAGATGTAATCAACCCTAATTTAGAAGATCAAAATTATGTTTGTGTTTTGACAAGTGTAAAAAAATAAAATAAGCATTGCTAAGATAAGAAGAAATTATCACAAGCTCCATAGTGAAACTGGGCATTGTTCATGTCCTAAAATGCCATGGGATGAAAGAGTGTGTCACCTTTGTGACACTAAAAAGGTTGAAGATGAAAAACACTTTCTCTTAGATTGTCTAGCCTATAGCCATATTAGATCTCAATTTCAAAATATTTGTCACACTACCAACCTTCGTAACCTTTTAAATCAACAAAACTATGATGATCTTGAATAGCTTCTCTTAAAGCTTTTCGAGCACATAACCAATGATCCAAAATTCTATGTGCAAAATTTAAAATGCAACAACAAAATAGACTCGCACAGGAATAAAACGTTGCACAATACAAAATAGACAGGGAAATAAAGAGAATGATATTGGAATTGAGAAGCAAATGACCATCTATTCTATTTTCAGCGAGAAGAAAACCTTTTTATTAGAATGGACGATTTTTGTTTACAACATCAATAATAAACTTGTTGCTTTATTTCTAACTGACAAGCATTGTTTCACTTTTTATTTAGTTAACTTCCTGACGGAAAAATCATGCTAATTATTTATTAGAAGCTCCCCTTCTTAGTTGGATTGGTGAGGGAAGTTTACAATAGAAACAACTATGCGAAGGGAGATGGGCACCCTCTTTGGTGGCCCAATAACTCCCTTTTTAGGTCCAGAAGTGTCCCCACTTCCGCCAGCAAATGAGGAAATTTGCAATGCATTCTATCCAATGCTTTCTCGAACTATGTTTGGATCATATCTGAGTGGGTGTAGCTGATGAAATTTTTCTCTGAATCGATGCTTGTCCTACAACATCCACACATGATCTTCCAGGAGAAAAAGCAATGGCATGTGAATTTTATGAGGCCTTTGTTGTGCACGCTTCAATGTAGTTGGTAATGCATCGACTACCTGAAGATGGAACTAAGTGAAAGTATGGGTATAAAACTGTGTTGAGTGTTTTTCTTGTTGGTGATGTGAAGACCCAACTCAGTATTGATCATCCAATGCTTCATTATCTACCTCAACATTTCCCTTAAATACAAGCTCCCTAGAAGAACAACGGGTGTGTCCAATACACCCTGTTTGATTAACTGCTCCAACTAAGAAGGGATGCCTCTGCAGATGATTTCGTCCCGTTATACCACATTTGTAAGAATTTTGTTGGGCTGAAGATTTCTTAATAATCGATTTGGAGAAAGAGGAACTGCCAGGAAAAGTGTTATAATATGACGACACTTCTGTTGGAGTACATAACCTACTGGCGGAGACTACTGGAACAAAAATCTATTTTGACATAAGAAATGTTAGAGATGCATAAGGAAAAGATGAAGGTGGAGTAGGGCCTGAATTCAAAAGTCGGTCAGGTTGGTGTTTTATCACATCAGCCTCTTGGGGAGCAAGGGGGTATGAAGGGGCATTGGACAAAGAGGCTTCTGAAACGAGATCAATGGTGTGCTCAATAGAGCAAGACAAGGGTAGTCTCGTGGGTTGGGGAAATGTGTTTGGAACTTTTGGAAGTGGGGGAGCCATGTCCTAAGGTGTTGGGTTAGTCAAATGGTCTAGTTTAATGGGCTGAACCAAACACAAGGAAAAATATTTGTTTAGACCTACTTTCTTAATGACTGCTTGTTTGGTTAGAGGTTGTGTGGAGTGAGGGTAGAGGAGGTGAGAACATAGGTGCATTCCAAACATGTTGGTAGGGGATTTCAAGTAACATGTCAGCACAATCCAAAGGAGAAATATCACACACTAAAATATTCCAAAAGGGGCCAATAGCGAAGGTCATCGCACATCTCCAGGAGACAATGAGGCACGAGCTTTCCTTGTGTACCCATTCGAGTTGATATGGTTTAGGGTGTGAAGTAGTTGCGAGTAGTAGGTGTTGGACTAAGTCCTCAGTGATGAGGTACTTTTGGCTTCCATTGTCTAGGATAGAATAGCCAATTTGTGTTTAATTTGACAATTATGGGTAAACATCAGCACAATATATGTGTTGTGTTCATTAGTGGTCATCGAAATTAGAGATGGGTCAAATTCTATAGGATTTTAGAGAGAAATGAGTTTAGGAGGGTCAGGGGAATCAAATTGAGTTACCTATGCAAAAAGAGTTTTGTTTCGACGAAGGTTCTGAAGTGCTCGACAGTCGACAGAAGCATGTGAGTTGGTTTTGTGGAAGGTACACCAGTGCGTCGTTCGAGGTGTGGAGGTGGTGGTAGGGTTAACCTGAGAAGGGACGGTAGTAGAAGGGTCATATCCGGGTTGGGGTGATAAGATTCGAGGAGCCACTTTACACTCGATAGCCAAGGCTCGGAGAAATGCCTTATCTAAGGAAGAACTCTCAATCAAATAAACTTCATGACATATGCTTAAAAATAAGCCAGAATAGAACTTGGCAATCAATACCTCTTTTAGATCGGTGATGTAGAATTGGATGCACAGTTTTCAAAAGATGTCGATGTATCCCTGTACAAAATGATTGACCAGTTGTCGGAGCTGCAATCATCTGGCGAGGAGGTTATGGCGATAGCCCAGTGGGTAAAAGCGCTCTCTGAGAGCCTGGAATAATTCATCCCACGTTGTAATGTTTGGTGTTTGTGTCTCGACCAGGTGACCTCTATCCATGACCCAGGAATAAGTCTCTTGTTGAGTGTCCCACCATGTATGCGCAATTCCCTTGAGTTGTAGACCGACCATCCAAAGGTTCATGTCTTTCGTCATCTCAACACATGTATGGAAGTATGTGTCCAAAAAGATTGTGAAGCCAAGAGTTGATATTCTCGCCATTCATTTGGCTTGCAAACTTTGGTAATTGGAAGCGTGTATCAAGCTACATGGATGTTGGAGCTCTGCGTTGTTGCAAAGGGAGTAGCTCCTGGAGAGCCATCGTTAAATCATGAATTGGAGTTGTGGCAGTGGATGCAGAATCCTCTGTAGATGGCTTTCTTCACGACGACATCATTTTCATTCACCACGAATGTCAATTTGTCACTGGACACTGGAGAATGGTGAAAGATGAACGTGTTGGAAGCCCCGAGGAGGGCGCATTGGAGGTCCTGAGAAGGATATTTTGCTCTGAGAACAAAAACAAAATTGTTGGATGACCTCTCTTCTAAATTTCATGGGAACAAGAATAAAATGTTGCACAATACAAAATACACAGAGAATGAAAGAGAACAATATTGGAATTGAGAAATAAATGACCATCTATTGTATTTTCAGCAAGAAGACACCCTTTTTATCAAACTGGGCGATTTTTGTTTAAAACAACAGTAAGAAACTTGTTGCTTGTGTTGTTTCACTTGTATTTATTAGAAGATGACCACCCTCTTTCATGGCCCAACCAAAATTCTAAAGAATTACAAGTAATCCCTTACCCTCTTAATGTCCAATAAACCAATTCCATTTTAGTGAACTTTAATCATCATCCTCATCATCATATCATAATTTAAAAAATTATAATTAATATTTTTTTAAATTTTTTTATTTTATATATAAATCTTAATTAAAAAACATACCAATAAAATATTACAATAAAAATATTAATTAAAAACAAACTTACCAAATTCCAATATAGGAGGTCAAATCACTTGAAAAATCTACAATTCTAGGAAGAGAATCCAATGGACCGACATGATGATTTAAAGATTGATATGACATCGGAGAAAAGTATGGCTCGTATAAAGTAATTGGTGGGTTGTCAGCAAGTTTTTATGAAATCCATACTCAAGATCATAGGCCCACAAGCTTCTGAATGATGGACTTTGGCAAACAACTATTCCCAACTTTCCCTGAAATCAATCATTTGTTTTTGGTAGACCGGGCGATTACTACAGACTCTATGGAACGCAAAACATATTCGCGTTCCAAATGTTTCTGCTGCTCTACACAACATCACCATGTTTAACCTTGTGTCTTCACATGTCAATACAGGCTTGGCCCGTCACCAACAGAGAATCTAATCCAGTGCTCACTAACATCATAAGAATATTTTCATGTTTGGGTTAGCTAAACGTTTTATTTTTTAGGTTTTTTTAAGTAAGAATTGGTCAGAATCCGGCTATGTAAATTTGGACAAAATCTCTATTTTCTGTTGTTTAAATTGTCTTTCTGAATGTATAAATAAATTCAGCTTGCTGTAAAACCCTTAAAACATTTAGATTATAAAAACTTAACCCACAAATCTGCAAATCCAACCATTCATCATCCTAACAAAATCAAACCCAAAAATTAAACAGAAAACCTACAAAGAATAAACGTTCACACTACTCTTTTTCATGCCAATCTAAATAGCGTTTAGTGAGATGACAGACTTTTGTCAATAGTCAGAGCTGAATTCCACGAGGAACCCGAAGTTCCTTAGATTAAAGAGCACGACAATACCAGCGGCTGCATCAACCAGATGGTTTTAAATGCTGATCATTAAAAAAAATATAATTCATGCGATGTCATCAGGTCAAAAACTCTTCGTTCGGTGTATGGCCAACAGTACCAGTGCAGCAGGACTACATTATGAGAGAGAAGTGCGCTTCATCATGGATTTTGCAAGGTTGAGTTATCGACATAACCCTTTCTGCGGCGCTGATGGCTGAAACCTCCACATCCACACCATTTCTAAACCTAGCAATATTGATATCTTGTAGAAACTGAAGGTTAATGGATAGAAAGAGAGCAACTAGAGATATCGGCGTTTCAAGAAAAAATAATGCAAACCAACTTTAGCAGGTGGGGCAGGGCATGGGAGACCCGCAGGCATGTGGGAGCCCAGTATGTAAAGAATCCGATAAACAATTCATGATATCAACCGTAAAAGCAGAAACAAATTTCTATCTATAAATACGAAACCTTTGCTTTCTCTTCATCCCGTGCTCTCATCTTTTCAAGAGCTAGTCTAGTTTCGCCTGAGCTCAATATCGAAGATATAATCGATAATGGCGCCCAGCATAACTAAAGTTCTGTGCATATATGTGCTTGCCTTGAGTCTGTTTCTCTGTAACATGGAGGCGAGAGAGAGCGGATTCTTTAACAACAAGCCTGCCTATGACAACCGCAATGGCGGATCAAATACCGCCGGGTATGGAGAATCCTACGCCAGCAGCGGTGTAAATAACGCTTACGGAATCGGTTCGGGCAATGGCTACGGTTCCTATCGAGGTCAGGGAAACGGTAATGGATATGGATATGGCGATAGCGAGGCTTACCACGCTGGTTCTGGCAGTGGAGCCGGTTATGGAGAAGCCGGGAGCGGCTACCGTTCCGGTTCTGGTAGAGCTGGTGAATACTATTCACAAAACAGTGCCGGGGACGACGCGGGTGCCAAATACAAAGACAGTTCTCGCAATGGCGCTGGTAATGCCGCGGGTTCTAGATACCGTGGTTCAACTTATGGTTCGGGCTCTGGGTCTGGTTCTGGCTCCGAGTGGCATGGCTCTAATGGTGGCTATGGGCAAGGTGGTGATCAATACGCCTCAGGCTATGGCGGACGATCGGAAAACAATGGCGCCTACCGTTCAGGTTATGGTGGTGGCTATGTCACCGGTTCTGGTAACGATAATGGCTACGAAATCGGCTCTGGCGTCGGCAACGCAGAATATGTTACCGACAATGGTTATTACAAGGAAACTCCCTAATCACAGATTCTGCTTTGTAATAAACCTCGTCAAGTTGTTCATCATCTATATGATTCTATTTCATTTTGCTGATAACATGGCCTGGTTTTGATGCAGCAAAGGACAAGAAATATTAAATGATTCCTACATTCATAATCTTGTTAATTTGGAATTTAGATTGCAATGCTAAAGACATGAAGTGTAAGCTTGTCTCTATTTATAATGTATTTGTACAAGTAATATTGCTCCGTAAGTCGATAGCTTTTAGTGACGAGCGCCATTATTGTTATGATTCGCATTTCAGTTCTTTTAATTTTCTGTAACGCGCTTAAAGAGACAGAGACTGTATCCGTCCAGATGACATATTGTAGATAAAAAGATCAAGGCTACACAAGTAGAACCGCCAAAGCATTTGGAAATTTTATTAAGCACAAATTATCGACATCTAATCGACAGTCCCAAAAAACGTTAATCTACTAAAAGTCAACAGCGGCTATTTTATGCGACATTACATTCACATAACGATAAGATCATTCTATTCACAGGATCTCCATTTATATCAATCTCAATATTTCCACCGGTTGGCTTCGATTGTTGTAGCTTTAATTACCTCTACCGACATATTCTCCGTACCCAGATTCAGTCTGTTCATAACGTCAGCGGGTTTCAGAGTATGAACCCTAAGCATTACGATCATACCCGCTAGTGCCGCAGGGGTTGTAGGAGTTGGAATCAGGGATGAAAGGTTGGAGCAGTTGGAATCAATAATGAAATTTAATTGGTGGGTTTTAATTTCAGTAAGAATGGTAAATTTGAAGGGTGGGTTTTAATTTCAGTGATAAGGGTAAATAATCATTCACTCCTTTTATAATAAAATTGTTTTTAGAAAAATTGCATTTTAATTCATAACAATAAATTACTTATAATTTTTTGTAAAACAAAATATATGTTAAATAAATTATACTTATAATCGACATATTTTCGGTATTTAGATTCAGTTTCTTCATAACTTCAGCACGTCAGCTGGTTTCAAAGTATTTCAGAGTATGATCCGTAAGCACACTGGTTGTAGGAGTTGGAATCAGTGATGAAGCGTTGGAGGAGTTGGAATTAATAATGAAATTTGAAGGGTGGGTTTTAATTTCATTAGTGAGAATGGTAATTTGAAGGGTGGGTTTTAATTTCAGTGAAAATGGTAAATTTGAAGGGTGAGTTTTAATTTCAGTGAGAAAAGTAAATATTTATGCACTCCTTTTATAACAAATGTTGCATGGCAGCCCAATCCCTACCAGGTTGGAATGGTAATAAATGTGGTGGAACTGTGGACCAAGCATAGACACATGGGAAGCAGCTTGAAGTACAGGTGGTATCCATACAGAGGATGAATTGTGGCAGTATGTCACAGGTCAGCCAGAAGACATTTGGGTGGTAGATGACTCCCAAGGTTAATATGCGAACGAAACATTTTTTTGCTAGGGTGTGTATAGTTCAAACATGGGACTTAGGAAATTTTTGTCTCAATGACTTGCAATAAAGGTTCAAGAAATTCAAATATAATAAACACAAATTCCTAACATCTAGCATAGTTGAAGGAAAAGAAATTTAGCATTTCCTAATTAGTTTTTTTTTTTAATTTATCAAAAATTAATAATGCCTTGCAATGAAAAAAAGGACCAGGAATCACACACATTAAACATTCAAATATAATAACCACAATTTCGTGACATCCAACATAGTTGAAGAAAAAAAAATGTAGCATTATAGAATTAGTTTTCTTTGAAATTTATCAAAAATTAATAATGTTTGTTACATATTTCTGGAAATTTAAATGCGTTTGTCATATAGAAATATGATTGTAGAAAGAAGAAGTGTGCAACGGTAGAGAGGAAGACCTGAAAAGAAGAAATTGGAAGTTCTGAGCCTTTGGTTAGAGATTTCTATTTAAAGAGGTAGAATAATTGGATTGATAAAGAAAACAAGATGTGATCATTATAGACTTACTATGAAGCAGATATGCTTGTGTTGATGTCATTGACGACCATTGGAATTGTGCCAACCGGTTGTTTCCCTTTGTCGATGAGCTTGTCCATTCTCCATTGGAACCATTCTTCAATGTATCTTCTCATGGGGGCCACGTTGATTTCATTCGGGATTTCTATGTTGAAAAACTCGTTTTCTAATTTCCTTAGATCCACAGAAATACTATGCAAAGCTTGTTCAATTTCTTCATTGTGTGCTGAATAGTCCAATATCCAGTTGTCGACCTCATCTTCACCATATTCAAGGATGTCGTAAAGCGTTTCTAAAGACAACCCCTTTAAAATATCAAGTTGTTCATCGAAGGCTTTTGGTCAAAGAAAAGGATTTGAGGATTAAGTTTGGGTCTTGAACCTCGTTGGTACTTCCAGCTAAGTCTATTTGGGTCAGGTTTATGAATAATTGTTCTTTTTCTGATATGGTTTGTTCACATGATTCGAAAATGAGCTGCAGGTTCTTAACTTGCTTTTTCCAGCATGCTTTTAATTGTTTGATCCGCTTTGGGGAGGGGAGATTCTCTTGTCTTCTTTTCAGATCCGATTTGTTGATGGCATGGTTGGCAAAAGGGGTCACCATCTGTTCATAGAAATGTTCTTCATTTTTTAAATTTGTCTACAAATGTTTGTGCAAATCATTTGCCCTCTTTTGAAAGGAAGCTATATTTTGTGATGTTTCCCAGGCTTCAGTAATTAGTTGAATTATTTTCTTGATGTTCTTCTCTACAAAGGATCTATAGGATGTGAGGAGGCCGGAGGATCATTTTAACTTGGTTGTAGGGGTAGCAGGCACGGTTTTTGCTAAAGGACTAACAAACACTGGGGTAGCAATGAAAGCCTCCTCCAATTCCTTGATTCGGTCGTTCAGTCTAGCATTATTTGCTTCAATTTCTCCATTGGAATCATCAAGAGCATCAGTGGTTGCACGGTGAAATCGAGAGATTTGGGACGACTGCATTTTCCTAAAGTTAATCTCTGTACGAGATTTGTCTTTCTTATTTGTTACATCTCTCTTTTCAATGATTAAATTTTTAGATTGGCTGTCAAAAACAACGCTCTAGAATATGAAGGATTCATCTTCGTAAAAAATGTCGGTCTCAGCTATTTCCATTGTGGAACTATGGTGCATCGCGTCCTCGGCTGGGTCAACTTTGTGCAACTAGGCATCCACAGAATTTTCATGTTCCATGTGCTCACTTTCAATTTCGGGTTCTTTCGCCTACCCTACAATTTATTTTCTCTTCTTCATCAGGGGAAGCTTGTGAGAACTATCAATTTTTCTGTGAGGAGGCTTCTTATCTCCTACTCCATTTGAAGATTTATCGATTGTTTTCTTACTGAGGTGGGTCATTGAAGAGATGCTCCATGATGTGCTCTTAGGAGTGTTGGTTAGGGACTGGACACTATTCTCACTAGATCCTTTTCCCTATTGTCTGTACAATTCAGTTGCTCTTTGCAATGTCTCTACGTTGCAATTGTCAAAAGTAGGAGTGTTGTCATCACTGTCTCTGGCTTTGATCAGGCGTCTATGGATAAAAGAGGTGCTAAAGCCAACTGATAGTAAATGTTCTCTAAAAATCCCATTAGGGTCAAACCCTTTTAGCCTTTCAGCATATTTTAGGTTCAAGCTCTTAAAATGGCCTATGGATTTGTCAATCTTGTTGACGTTTCTGCACACGAAGTCCCCGACTTTCCAAGGCACGGGAATGAACTATTTTTTTCTCTTGTCCTGGAAAAAATTCAACCAGTGGTTGTATTGCCTTGCTATTTCTGTAACAAACATCTTGTTTGTGATGTGGCATGGAAGGAAAGCACGATTTTCCTTTGAGCCAAAGATCATTAGTACACTGTAATTTTCCTTTTGTTCAAGTGTCCCCTTCCTATTCAAAAACTTGGCTGTCTGGACAGACATCCGGGGAGTATCCTTTCCTAATAATAAATCTTTGAAAACTGAGACAAAGTCATTAAAAACCTCATAAAAAAAATGGGAGTCCTTGTGCCTCCACAAGGCCTGGTACCAGAATTTTACTGGGTCGAATTCATAGTTTATTTTCTTGGACAGACACAGATTTCGAAATGGACAGCAATGCACTATTGCGAAAATCAAGTAGGATGACATATAAAATTTATTCGATTCTTTGAATCATGACATTTGGGAACAGATTTCAATGGAAATTAGCTTCCCCCAATCGAAAATGAATTGTTCCTGGACTGTGAAGTACAAAATATAAATAATTGTACGGGAAATGCTTGTCGTGGTTTCCTGTCCCGTTATTCTTGTAAACAACCAAGCGATTTCCCGGAATGGATTTCTAAAGGAACTGACTTGCAACTTTATGATATCTTCAGGAATTTTTTTCGAGTCTTCGAGGAACTCAGGTAAGAGGTCCAACCCGTTATCATGTTTTTCTAGGAACTGCTTGTAGTCTTGTCCTCTGAAGGTCAATGTTGGCTCCAATAATATTAACATCTTGCGGAAGACCTGAGGTGACAAAGAAATAAGAGAATGGTCGTGCAGTGGAATAATTCTTTGGATTGAAATCTATTTTTCAGCGCACTAAGAGACCACCTCCTTATAGTCAAAAGCCTCAGGGACGTAGCCTGCACGAGGGATTCCAGATATTCAAATCACTTCATTCTGGACGGAACAAGATTAATAGTAAGAGTATGCCCTGGACCACTGGAAGTTCTAGTTCTCACGTATGAGGATATTCATTGTATCTCCACAAAACTGTTGTCGAGGTGTTGCCGTAAGTTTACGAGAACATTAGTTTTTTCCAGACGATGTTTGAAATGAAGAGCTAGAAGGGATAATATAACCTTGCGCAAATCTTGGTCCAATGCATGTGAATGGGAGATCTCCTCGAGACTTTCACTCATTAATGACAATTTCGACGGCTATTGCATGATGTGTTGTTAGCATTAAAGACTAGTAATTGCATACATAGAAGTGCAAACATGGAGGGTACGACAATGATAAATTATGGATTGGATATTTCTTGAACGGGCCAATGCGACGACCCGTGTTTGAGATGAACAATCATAAGGGATAATATAACTCTCTCTAGATCTTGGTTTAATACTTATTAATGGGATATCTCCTCGAGCATTTTGCTCATTAATAACAATGTTAACAGTTCCTGCATGGTGAGTTGTTAGCATGAAAGGTTACTAATTGCATATTAAGAAAGAAGTAATAAGGTCATGGGGAAAGGAAAGAGAAATTAAGGAGTGTCTAATTATCGAAAGCAGTCGGGCAAGCTTCAAAATAGGGTTAGAAGGTACCACCATTGGAGGTGAGGGCCCAAGGGTCAAATTGTATATCTCAAAATTTTTTGAGTGCAAAACGCATAACACGGAAGAGAGAATGATGGCACAGTCCAGAGGGCAATTCGTATATCGCGGAAGTCTGGGTAATGTTTGTAGGACACAGAACAATGGAAATGCAAATGTGAGCCCGCTTATCCGGGAACCCGCAATAAAAAATGTGGCTCAAGTATGGAATAGGGAAACGACTGGGCGAATTTGTTTTTGCTAATATATTGATACTTGTAATATATATCCCATTGTGTGGCAAGATCTTTTCTGCATATCTCTAGGAACAAAAGAGAAAATAAGAGAAAATAAAGTCATTTAAATTCGAGGAGTTGATCTTCATTTAAATTTCACTGTCTCGTCGACGCTTTTTCTTTTTAATGACAGTCTGTACGATTGTTGCATGATGAATTGTTAGCATTAAACCTTGGTCGGGCACAATAATCAGTGACTAAGAATTGGAGATTTCATGAACTCACCAACCCAAGGATCCGTGAAAGAGATTTCATGATATGGGAAAGTATAGAAAGCGGTCAGATGGGCTTCAAAATTAGGGTGACAATAGTTCCCCGGGAGACCTGACTTCCCGAGGGTCAAATTGTATGTCTAGGAACTTGACTGCAAAATGTGTACCATGGAAGAGGGGATGATATGGGAGTCCAGCGGCAATTTGTATATGGCATAAGTGTGGGATATCTCCTTGAGCCTTTCGCTCATTAATGACATGTTCAAGGTTCATGCATGGCGAAGTGTTAGCATTAAAGCTTGCCAATTGCATATCCATAGAGAAGTAGGAAGGTGGCGGGGATAGGGAACAACAATTAAGGAATGGATAATTATCAAAAGCGGTTGGTGATGCTTTGAAATAAGGCTACAAGATACAACTAGTAGAGGTGAGGGCCCGAGGGTCAAATTGTATCTCTCGGGAGTGTTGACCGCAGAACGTGTAACACGGAAGAGGGCATGATGGTGAATTCATGTGGACAAATTGTATATCACGGAACTCCGGGTACATTTTGCTAGTCGTGGAACATTGGAAACACAATCATGAGCCCGCCAGTCTAGGAACCCGCAATCGAAAAAGTGTCCAAGTATGGAACAGGGAAATGGTAGGCCAGACTCGATACAAAGTAAATGTTCCACGTCATGGAGATATAGCCAACTTTGGGTTAAGTATTGAAAGGAACGACAGATGTTCGGGCTCATGACAGGGCATTCCAGCGGACAAATTGTATATCGCAGAACTTCGGGCACTGTTTGCAAGTCGTAGAAGATTTGAAATACAAATTTGAGGTTGTCAATCCAGGAACCCGCAATAGAAAAATTGTCCAAGTATGGAATAGGGAAATGGTGGCCCAGACTTGTTTTTGCTAATATATTGAAATTTGTAATAGCTTTCCCATTACCTGGCAAGATATTCTTTGCATGTTTCTGGACAAGTTATGTAGGGATGGTTAGTCCTCGAGGATTTTGCTTATTAATGACGATCTTTACAGTTGTTGCATGGTGGTGTCTTAGCATTAAACCTTTTTTGTTGCATATTTGGAAATAAATATGAGGATGGTCAACACAGGAAACAATGACCAGGAATTGGATATTTCGTGAACCCGCCAACCCGAGGATTCAAAATAGGGTGACAAGGTCTCCCCAGAAGATGTGAGGTCCCGATGGTAAAATTGTATCTCTTGAAACATTTGAATGCATAATGTGCAACACGGAAGAGGAGACGATGTCGGAGTCCGGCAGCCAATTTCTATATGGTAGAGGTATGGGTGATATTTGTAGGACACGGAACAATGGAAGTTAATTTAGAGGCTGGAATAATTAATGTGCATTGGGAAGGGCGTGATTGTGGTGGGGATGGAAGAGAGCCATAAATGGTTTGAAACTTTTTATGAATTCAGGTAAAGTTAAGCTTGTGATTTGGAGGAGCCTGGGGTGGAATTGTAGATCAAGAAATTTTTTGGGTGTAAGATGTATATCACAGAACAAGTGGAAAAATTTGGCTAAGTATAGAAAGGAACGACGTTTGTTCCAAGTGTTGTAAATGGTGGTTTAATGCATGTTAATGGGAGATGTCCTCAAGGTTTTTTAGCTTTTTAATGCCAATTGTTTTGTACCAGTTTGTTCAGTTGTCTCTAGTAAGACCATAATTAATGTGTATTGGGAAGGGTGCGAAGTTAGTGGGGATGGAAGGAAGGGACAGATGCTTTGAAACATTTGTGAACCTTGGTAGAGTGAATCTTGTGAGTTCGAGGAGTCCACAGTGGAATTGTAGATCACGGAAATTGTGAGTGCAAGATGTATATCATGGAACAAGAAGCAACAGAGTTCAAAAGTGGAAACTCAACAACCGCGGCCATAAAATTGGCTAAGTATGGAAAGGAACAACAGTCGGTCGGATTTGTCATGTGAGGATATAGATGGAGATGAATATTTTTCAGCCCGCCAACCCTGGAACCCACGATCATAGAAAGGTAACTAAGTATATAACCATATAGCGATAATAGACGGGAAGAAGAAAAGGGAAAAATGACTAAGTATCTCACAGAACAACATCTACTGTTTGTTTATTAATGCCAATTTTTTCGAACGCCTGGTGAGTTCTCACCAGTAAAAGCATAAATTGTAGATCACTGAAGTTTTTTGGGTGCAAGATGTATATGACGGAACATGGGACATAAGTGTTGGATACTGCAAACCCGAGACCTGGTGGTCAGATAATTGGCTAAGTATTGAAAGGGATCGCGGTCGGTTGGGCTCATGGTGTGAAGATATAGATAAAGATGAGCATCTGCTAACTCGCGAATCCAGGAGGCGGTGATCATATAAATGAGACTAAATATAGAACCACAAAGGGATAATAGAGGGGGAGAAAACAGGGAAAATTTAAAGAGAAAGTGTTTATATTTATTCCAATACTATTCATATTAATATATATTAATAGATTATTTATAGTCTAAATGTAAAGCATCTTCCAATTTGCAGGATGTTGTTCGTTTCACAAATTTTGTTGAAACCCATAAGCAATAGAAAGAAAATATATATATATATATATGCCACAACATTTTTTATATGCACGGATATTATCAAATAGAAGAAGCTGCAATATATACAAAATATTGAACAGGTAAATGACATCAACACTTGAGTTGCCTTGTTGAAATAGAGCCATTAATTCATTCTATTTACGGGAGCTCGAAGAATGAAAGCAGGATGGGTCCTCCCATTTCTTTCTTTAAGTATAGGGCATGCACCACGTAAGTATGGCCTATGAAAAATTATTCTTCCATGTAAAATGTAAGGAGCGAACAAACTAGCCTTTATTTAAATCGAAGTGTTGGGAGGTAGAAAGAAAATCTTGTCATCCATGTTTAACGACACACAAAAAAAGGTACAAAATAAAGTAAAAGACAAAACCAGAGATCGGAAAACACCAGAAAAAAACCTCAAATATTCTATATTCAAATAAACTGGGTTACAAAATACAACTGAGATTATTTTCCATAATGACTGCGACTAGGCCTGTCACCGACAAAAAAAAGTAAATATGTACAATAATGAAGCCTATGGACAGTGTTTTATAGATTTCAACTTGATCATCAAATGCTTGATTCGTAAAAAACAACGAGTTGAGTATCAATTTCGGGTCTTGGACTTCATTAGTGCTACCATCTAAATCTATCCCAACCTTTTGAATAGCTTGTCTCTTCTAGATATGGCCTGCCTGCATTGGCTGGTTATTCAACATTCCATACTTTTATAAGTGTTAATTTCCCTCTATCGTCAAAAACTTGTGGTTTGAGGTGCCTTCCTTGTAATGTTCCTGAACATTGACATCTGAGACAACTTAGAGATGCGATTCAGGCCCAATTCAAAGACGAGGGAGTGGTTTTATGTGACGTCATCCTTGGGGGAAACAAATCCTATTATCCAACAAAAGTTGTGACAAAAAAAAAAATCAAGTTTGTTGTGAATGTTATTCTCCCTGTGTTCGATCATCTAAATCCTACCTTAAGATTTGTATGTCAAACTTCTTTGTTTTATTGTTGTAAATTGGAAGGGACGTCCAAGTCAGTTGCAAAAGGTTCCTTTGTTGAAGTACATAACTTCTTCCAGCAGTAAATATTTGGAAAGTGTATCAAATGATGTAGATCAAATCAGAATATATCTTTCGTCGTAGGGGTGGAAGATATCGTGGCCCACAAAATGGTCTGGAATATTCGGAAGTGACGCCAAATATTACTCCATGCCCGAATACACTCAGAAGGAAATTATAAAATTGTATACTCACAAACGTGAGAAAATGTATGTGTGTTTGAATTAACATTCTAAAATTAAAGAATGTTTTATGCCAAAGTTGTAACAGACTTGACAAAAAACCAGTTTCTATGTCAAAGAGTGTTGAACGACTTCTAGATGTAGCAACAGACTTGACATATAATCAAATTTCAATCATTACTGATACTAATGTCAAGTGTAAGAATTCATGATCCTAGGCTCCAGGTAGTTTCACCTTCATGCATCCACACTGGCGGTAACTCCAGGCTTGAGATAGCTTCGACTTCGGACATAGACACTGGCAGTGGAAATGGGAACAATGTTATTGACTGCAGTGTGGAAATGCGGTGAACAAGCATGGATTTCATTGTCAAAGCGCTTAGACTACGGGATTGTCATACCTACAAAGAACATCGACTTTAGTGTTTCTTTGTCATGACAACTACAATGTTGCTTTGAGACCAGAAATCTTTGGACATTGGGTGTCCTGTGCGATAATGACCTTGACATTATGTAGATGTCAGACATCTATTATCTGACATTGCAATGTTAATGCAATTTCCATAGTGGACAACAACTCGATTGCATTGGCAGAAGAAATATTAATTGTGTGATTAATTAACATCCTTGAAGGACGTGAATCCAAAACAACGCCTAAAACTTTTGGAACAGTCGTGTGTTCAAAAAATACATTGTTCTATGTAACGACCCTTGATTATAAATTATAATTAATTTAATAATGTAATCCTAAAAGATTAGCTAAACTATATTTATTTATTAAAATAACCTTAACTAATTATTTGTTATTAATTAGTTATTCTTGATTATGATTAATTTAAGTATTATTAACTCATT
>ML776965.1:63149-74108 GCA_009831015.1 Picea engelmannii
CATTTTGCTGATAACATGGCCTGGTTTTGATGCAGCAAAGGACAAGAAATATTAAATGATTCCTACATTCATAATCTTGTTAATTTGGAATTTAGATTGCAATGCTAAAGCCATGAAGTGTAAGCTTGTCTCTATTTATAATGTATTTGTACAAGTAATATTGCTCCGTAAGTCGACAGCTTTTAGTGACAAGAGCGCCATTATTGTTATGATTCGCATTTCAGTTCTTTTAATTTTCTGTAACGCGTTTAAAGAGACAGAGACGGTATTTGTCCAGATGACATATTGTAGATAAAAAGATCAAGGCTACACAAGTGAACCGCCAAAGCATTTGGAATGGAAATTTTATTAAGCACAAATTATCGACATCTAATCGACAGTCCAAAAAAACGTTAATATACTAAAAGTCAACAGCGGCCAAGAATTGCAACAACCATTACATTCGGCGAGCAATATACAGTCTACTGCAGAGTCTTGAGACTCTTCAGACTGGATGGCCGTGCAACACACTCGTGCGCTTCATACTTTCGCTCATCCATACTCCCATCCGCATTCATCCCGCCATGCATTCATGCTACCATGCTCCCATCCGCTCATTTTCCGACTACCGCCGACCACTAATTCTGAGCATCCAATTCACCAAAAGGCATGACACAAAGTTCCATTAACACCTGAGAATACGTGAGGATATGCCCCTGATCGCTATTGAAAGATGATGACTGGAAGTACGTGTACATCTAGGTAGTATTAATTGCCATTTGGTGGATATTAATGCAACATTGCCGCCCAGCGACTATTCAAATTTCATCCCGGTGCTTCCTAGCTGGCTCTTCGAGACCTGTTATGCAATTGTGGAACCTTCCTCACTCTGAATCGATCCGATTTGGGTTCCAAGTTTTTCAAGGCCACCAAATCAAGCCCATGGCACATGTTTATGAGCCGAAATGTGAAGAAAAATAGGCAGAATAACTTCTTGGAGCTGGAATTGGAGATTATATAATACATGGAGACAAGCAGCCGGAAGCCCGTGTGGAGCGTCGACCACATTTTCGCCTATGAATACATCCGGGGATATCCGGTTATAACGCATCTCTACCAAAGGGAGCAATCAATCTCGGAATGGCTGAGCCATTAAGCGCCGAGGTCTGCCGTCTATCGTCTATGTTTCGTTTCGGAATAAGAATTTTCTGTGTGGTGCCCAGAATCGGGGAAATGATTTATGCAGCGGTACATTTTCATCTGCTAATTACCTATTGTCAATAACCATGTCTAAAATTCTGATAATCACTCATTTTGGTGCTGCTTGTGCAGAGTATGCGAATATGAAAGTGGGGATACAATCATGTCTTTGCCTTGTGCCTATGGTTTCCATCATGTGCCTATGGTTTCCATCATCCGTGTGGGTCAGGTGGCTTCTCCACTACTCAGAGATATGACTTCCTATTCTTAAATTGGATGTTGTTGAGCAACATATAGTTTGATGATTTGAATTAGTTGTTAAAAATTGTAACAGTTGTCGATTTATTTTCACATCCTTGAACAAAATGGGGATATTGCTCCTAGTTTCGCTTCAGGATCTTTCTTCTGTTTCTTCTTGGAAGTCGCTACGTGAACCCTAGCCGGCCGTCACTCGTCTAATCCTGTTTTAATGGCCACATATGCAGTTCCAGTCGGAGTTTGGTGTGATCAACAGGCTGGTCTGTACTAGAGGTAATTCTGAAGAAACGCTAGGAAGTTAAGGAAATCTGAGTTTCTTAGGGTTTTTAGCATGTTAAATCTATTTCTATTCATAAATGAATTTTGAATAACAAAAAGTAGCGATTTCTAAATTTATATCATCCAAGTTTGGTTAAAAAATCCATTTAATAGAATAAGTAAACAAACTTCTACAAAATTGTTGATATTAAAAAATAATCAATTTAAGAATCTTTATTGATATTTCATTTCAAATAAATATCATTAAATTTTGTATCCCATTTTTTAATATTATGTTTTCTAAACTAAAAGTAAATATTTTTTATATTTAAAAAGATTACCATAAAATTAATGTTTAAAAATCTGTATAAAAATATATATATGATTTGATCTTTCATTTTAAATAAATATCATTAAATTTTGTTTCCATTTTTAATATTATATTTTCTAAACAAAAAATTATATATTTAATTTGACATTTCATTTCAAATAAATATCATTAAATTGTGTTTCCATTTCTTAATATTATGTTTTATAAATTAAAAGTATTTTTTCCGTTTAAGAAGATGAAAAGTATCATTTTGCAATGAAAAATAAATGAGAAAAAGATACTAATGACATATTAAAAAGCTAACATCTCATTTCAAATTATTTGAAATGACATGTCAAATATTTATTGTTAAATTTTATTGTTAAATTTTGTTTTTAAATTTTTAATATTATACTTTTTAAATAAAAGTATATTATTTTTTCATATTTAAGGACATGAAAATAAAATGAGAAGATGTTTATTATATTAAAGATTAATTTAGAAAACTAATGAATTATAAATAAATTATTTAATTTAACTTACCTATTATATTTTGGGTTTTATAAAAAGATTAAATTTTGAAAAAAAAAATAACATTGTAATAAATTTATTGTTTTTTTCCATAGTTTTGAATTTAAAATAATATATATATATATATATATATAATTTTTTTAATATAAAAAATATGTTTACAAAATTGATATTTAAATAATTTCAATTAAAATAAATAATATATGTTATTTAAATTTTTTTGAAAAAAATTAAAATATAATAAAAAAATGTTAATTAAAGTTTTCTCCAAAATTGAATATTGAAAATATATTTTCAAAATTACATATGTATTTTAGAGTTAATTTACAACTGAACGTTGTAATAGTTTAAAAGAAATAAAATAACAAAATAAGAATATTATATAAAACTATTATAATTTGAAAATTTAATAAAAATGATATTTAAATAATTTCAATTAAAATAAATATTATATATTATTTAAATTTTTTAGAAAAAATTTAAAATATTATAAAAAAAAATATTAATTAGAATTTTCCCAAAAATTTAATATTAAAAATATATTTACAAAATTATATATGTATTTTAGAGTTAATTTACAACTGAACATGATAATAGTTTAAAAAAATTAAAATAACAAAATAAGAATATTATATAAAACTATTATAATTTGAAAATTGTAATATTTTCAAAAAAATAAAATAACAAAATAAAAATATTATATAAAACTATTATAAATTTTAATATCACATATATAAACTACTTTTTAAAACACATAGAGTATTGTGATTTCACAACTAATCTGAAAATTGTAAATTGTAGTAGTTTCAAAGAAATAGAATAGCCTTTCAATTTGGGTAACCTTTCACCTATTTAAAAAATAAATTAGGAAAATGTTGATGGCACATTAAATAAAGATTAATTAAAAAAGTAATAAATTGAAAATAGATTATTTAATTTAATTTGTGTTTTATATTTATATTTTATAAAAGGATTAAATTTTGAAATGACTGGATGACAATGTAGATAAATTTGTTGTCTTTCACAACAAATAAATAGTAAAAGATACAAATTTGCTTGTGAATCTTTCACATATTTAAAAAGATGAAAAATAAAGTGAAAAATAAATTAGAAGATGTTGATAATATATTGAAGGGTGGAAAGTGTGGGGGCGTCATTCTTGATCCCAAAGGACATCTTGAGATAAACTTTGCATAGATTTTAGGCATTGTCACTCACAATCAAGAGAAACAATATGTTCTTCTCAAAGGTATTTAGTTAGCCAAGGAGAATCATATTCCACATCATTTCATCTTAGGAGATTCCATGAACACTATAAGAAGCCTGATTAAAGGGACCTTTCCAAAGAAAGCTCATTTGAAAAATATTCTCAAAAGAATAATAAATGTTTTAAGGTATTTTCCCCAAGTTTAAATCCACCACATCATGAGGGAAAATAATAGTTTGGAAGACACAAAAGCCAACTTAGCTACTATGAAATAAAAAGGGACTGTTAGGATCAATGGGAGATTATCCCACCATCCAATTCCTTAGTTAATGAAGGTCATATTAGAATCAACACATGTCTTATGGGTGGCACGCTTAGGTAGAAAATAATACGTCCTTCATCGCACATGAGAATCCACTCACCCTCAGCATGAAATCACTATGGTGTATTTTTCACATGGTTGTGGTGGGATAAAGTACAGGGCACACACCATTTTTGTTATGCAAGCAAGTTCTTAGTGCGTGTGAGGATTAAGTTATGAGATGGATTCCAGGAATGGAGAATTTCAAGAACAACATTGTAATCCACATACAATTATGGGAGTTTGTGTAGATCTTAGAATGGGTTTTCCTTCATCAACTCTTTGTTATTCTTATGTTGGGCTGGTGGAGATTCATCTTAACAAAAACTCATGGGGTAAGGAAATCTTGGGTATGGTTGTTGTTTGGTGCCTTGAGGATTGCAATGTAGTCAGGGAAGCAAAGGCTCTAGTAGGAGAACTCAATTTTGTCTTTAATTCTTTGAGTGTGTGTCTGCGCTATTGGTTTCTATCGAGTTTGCTTTTGTCTCTTTGATCTTTAGGAGGAAGCTTTGGTCTTGGGGATCCTCAGGCAATTTAAGGTGAGATAGCATGCTCTAGCCTGACAGTTCTTCATGTTTCCTTTTGTTGGCGACAAAAGTCACTCCTGGATTGCTTGCAGGAGCAGAGCCCGACGCCCATCAGTTTTATGTCACGGTAGTTTAAATGGGTGATCAAATGGGTAGATACTCGAGGAGATATCACTCCAACTCAGGGACTGGGTCTGGTATGTAAGGAACAAAGGAGGTCTTGATCTAACTTCAGTCAGTGGGTTGATTAAAAGGTGAACAGGCGGAAGACTTGGCAAGAAGAGTGAACAAACTACTTCAGGCAACAGGCCTTTTAGTAATTTGTAGAAGAAAAACCCTGAATGCGAGATCCTCTGGTTCAAGGCTTCAAGAAACTGAAAGGGGGACTTGACTGGATTCTCCAATTCCAATTCGTTCAGCGTTAGGAAAATCACACGGACCGATTAGAGACAATGCAACTGTTACAGTGATCCAATTCTACATCATCCTATAACAGTTACAACTCAACTGGATTCTCCAATTTCGAGTCGTTCTAACACAGTGTAAACAAAGACGTGAAAGAAATTGACATTCATAAGACAAGAAGTCTCAAGAGTCCATGCATAACCAGAACAACAATGCTTCATTAAAGTTTTACAACAGGGAGCCTCACTCAACCATCGATCCATTACAAAATACAAAGACTGAGTTTATATACTCAGAGAAAATCGCCCAACATTCGCGGACTCTGTCATCCGAGGCTTGGTATCCCTTCAGCCAAATTCGGGCGGGTATTCTTGTCAAATACCCCCTTAACTATGCATGGCTCTTGCAAGGGGAGTAGCTGAGCCATTAAGTGCCGAGCTAGCGTGTGCAGACCTCCTCTGGCTGGTCGAGGACTCGGCATGGCTTCTTTAGAAAAATGGGTACACAGGGCCCTCTCGAGCACATTTATGGAAGTTGGATTTCGTATAGCATGCATACAAAAGACGCCTTCCATAAATGCAGAGTTATGGAAGTTCGCTTCTGTAAATATGCATTTATAGAAGTTGGATTCTATATATGCGCATATATGAAAGCGCGCATATAGGGAATCCGACTTCCATAAATGCACATTTATGGAAAAAAACTTCTGAATATGTGCATTTACGGAAGACAACTTCTGTATATGCACACTTCCATAAATGCACATTTATGGAAGTTGGATTACGTATAGCGTGCATAAGTCGTCCGTAATGCACATTTATGGAAGTTGACTTCCATATATGCTTGCTTCCGTGTATGTGTATATCTGGAATCCAACTTCCATAAATGCACATTTACAGAAGCGCGCATATACGAAAGTTGCCTTCCGTAAATGCACATATATGGAAGTTGTCGTCCGTAAATGCGCATTTATGGAAGTCAGTTTCGTTATATGTATGCTTTCATATATGTGCATATATGGAATCCAACTTTTATAAGTGTGCATTTACAAAAGAGAACTTCAATAACTGTGCATTTATGGAAGGTGGATTCTGTATCCATGCTATACGAAATCCAACTTCCATAAATGCGCATTTACGAAAGCGCACATATACAAAAGCCACATTCTGTAAATGCGCATATACGGACGAAGACTTCCATAGATACACGCTTCCGTAAATGCACATTTATGGAAGTTGGATTCTATATATGCACATATACAGAAGAACACATATAAAAAAGTTGACTTCCATAAATGCACATTTATGGACAACTACTTTCGTATATGTGCATTTACGGAAGACGACTTCCATATATGCACACTTTCGTATATGCACATATATAGAATCCAACTTCCATAAATGCGCATTTACGACAGCGTGCATATACAGAAGTCGCCTTCCGTAAATACGCATTTACGACACCGCTCATATACAGAAGTCACCTTCCGTAAATGCGCATATACGAAAGTTGTCGTTCGTAAATGTGCATTTATGGAAGTCAACTTTATTATATGCACGCTTCTGTATATGTGCATATATTGAATCCAACTTCCATAAATGTGCATCTATGGAAGCCAACTTACATAAATGTGCATTTACGAAAGACGACTTCTGTATATACGCACTTTCGTAAATGCACATTTATGGAAGTGGTCATCTTCTGTAAATGCGCATATATGGAAGTTGTCATCAATAATGCACATTTATATAATTTGATATCCATATATGCGTACTTTCGTATTGTGTGTATATGGAATCAAATTTCCATAAATGTGCATTTACGGAAGTGCGCATATACGAAAGTTGTCTTCCGTAAATGCACATATATGGAAGTTGTCATCCGTAAATGCACATTTATGGAAGTCAGTTTCCCAATATGCAGGCTTTCGTATATGTACATATACATAATCCAACTTCCATAAATGCACATTTACAGAAGTGCGCATATACAAAAGTCTCCTTTCGTAAATGCACATTTATGTAAGTTGACTTCCATAGATGCAAATTTATGGAAGTTGGATTCAATATATGCACATATATAGAAGCGTTCATATAGGAAATATGACTTCCATAAATGTGCATTTACGAACAACAACTTCTGTATAAGTGTATTTACGGAAGGCGACTTTCGTATATGTGCGCTTCCATAAATGCGCATTTATGGAAGTTGGATTCCATATATGTGCATATACGAAAGTGTGCATATATGGAATTCATCTTCTGTAAATGCACATATACGAAATTTGTTGCCCGTAAATGTGAATTTATGGAAGTCAACTTCCCTATATGTGCGTTTTTGTATATGTGCATATTTGAAATCCAACTTCCATAAATGCGCATTTATGGAAGCGCGCATATACGAAAGTCTTCGTCCGTATATCCACATTTACAAAATGTGGCTTCTGTATATGTGCGCTTTCGTAAATGCACATTTATGGAAGTTGGATTTCGTATAGCACGCATACGGAAGCCGCCTTCCATAAATGCACAGTTATGGAAGTTCGCTTATGTAAATGTGCATTTATAGAATTTGGATTTCATATATGCACATATACGAAAGTGTGCATACAGGGAAACTAATTTCCATAAATGTGCATTTACAGACGACAACTTCCATATATGCGCATTTACAAAATCCAACTTTCATATATGCACATCTACGGAATCCAACTTCTATAAATGCACATTTACAGAAGCGAATTTCCATAAATTCACATTTATGGAAGGCGACTTCCATATGCAAGCTATATAGAATCCAACTTCCATAAATGTGCACATATACAAAAGCACACATATAGGGAAGATGACTTCCATAAATGCACATTTACGGACAACAAATTTCGTGTATGTGCATTTACGGAAGACGAATTCCATATAAGAGCATTTTCGTATATGCACATATATGGAATCCAACTTCCATAAATGCGCATTTACAGAAGCATGCATATATGAAAGTCACCTTCCATAAATGCGCATATATGAAAGTTGTCGTTCGTAAATGCACATTTATGCACGCTTCCGTATATGTGCATATATTGAATCCAACTTCCATAAATGTGCATCTATGGAAGCCAACTTACATAAATGTGCATTTATGAAAGACAACTTTTGTATATGCGCACTTCCGTAAATGCGCATTTATGGAAGTTGGATTATGTATAGGCACATATATGAAAGCCTGCATATAGGGAAAACGACTTCCATAAATGCGCATTTACGGACGACAACTTCCATATATGCACATTTACGGAAGGCAAATTTCGTATATGCACGCTTCCCTAAATGCGCATTTATGGAAAATGGATTCCATATATACGCATATAAGGAAACGCACATATATGGACACCAAATTCCATAAATGTGCATGACGTATGACAACTTCCATATATGCACATTTACAGAAGATGACCACTTCTATAAATGCACATTTACAGATGACAATTTTCGTATATGTGCATTTACGTAAGATGATCAATTCCAAAACTGTGTATATATGAGAGCTTACCATTTTGGTATATGTGCATATATGAAAGCTGGCCACTTAAAAAGTTGTGCATGTACATAAGCACACATATACATAATCCAACTTTTGTATATGCGCATATGTGGAAGCTGTCCAATTTGTGTTCTTCCGTATATGTGCATATATATAATCCAACTTCTATAAATGCCCGTCGTTTCGTATATCATGCATGACGTTTCCTATAAATGCACAACGTTTCCTATATTTTCCATGTGTGTATAAAGGTCACACATCACTTGCATATTTATTTTATCTCACAAAGTCACTTTAAATTATATCATGCATGACGTTTTCTATCTACATCTTCGATTTCTTATCTTGAGTTTCCCTTAAGCTCTAGAGGTCACACTGATAATCCGAGTGGATGGTACCTAAACTCTTGTTAATCAATAGGGAACATAATTAGATTCATGTCAATAGGGGGATGAGAGGGGATGATTTGGATACGTCCTTTTTCCTTATCCTTCATTGATCTGTTTGGAATAGGCGTAGATATTGGGAATAGTTTCAAACGACTCAGTGAAAATGAGTAAGTGAGGATTTTATGAGTCTCTCGAAAGAAAGTAAGTGTTCAACAAATTTCACAATAGTCAAGTACATTGGCATATTCAATCTTTCCAAGGATGAGGCTTTACCCTAGGCGTGTTTGATAGTTGTTGATTAAGTGATGCATAGACTATTCAAGATTTAGTTGGGGTGTTTAATCCATTATTTAACTTTTAATCGCATTCATTTAAGCTAATAGAATTAGATACTTCTCGTATTTTCCTTCCCACCCACCCAATCATCAGTGGTAGTAGGCATTACAGAGCTTGTGATGCCCGATTATCAATAGTAACTATGATGAAAGAATGGAGTTGGGAAGGGGTTCACCACTTACCCAAGATTTCCTTACCCCATGAGTTTTTGTTAAGATAAATATCCACCAACCCAACATAAGAATAAAGAACAGTCGATGAAGGAAAACCCATTCTAAGATCTACACAAACTCCCATAATTGTATGCTGATTACAATGTTGTTCTTGAAATTCTCCATTCCCGAAATCCATCTCATCACTTAAATCCCACACACAGTAAGAACTTGCCTTCATAACAAAAATGTTGTGTTCCTTATACTTTATCTTACCACAACCATGTGAAAAATACACCTGAGTGATATCATGCTGAGGGTGAGTGGATTCTCATGTGTGACGAAGGACGTATTGTTTTTTGCCTAAGTGTGCCACCCATAAGACATGCATTGATTCTAATACGACCTTCATTAACTAAGGAATTGGATGGTGGGATAATCTCCCATTGATTCTAATAGCCCCTTTTTCTTTCATAGTAGCTAAGTTGGCTTGTGTGTCTTCCAAACTATTATTTTCCCTCATGATGTGGTGGATTGAAATTTGGGGAAAATACCTTAAAACATTTATTATTTTTTTGAGAATATTTTTCAAATGAGCTTTCTTTGGAAAGGTCCCTTTAATCAAGCTTCTTATAGTGTTCATGGAATCTCCTAAGATGAAATGATGTGGAATATGATTCTCCTTGGCTAACTAAATACCTTTGAGAAGGGCTTCGCTTAATTGTGAGTGGCAATACCTAAAATCCATACAAATTTTATCTCAAGATGTCCTTTGGGATCAAGAATAAACCCCCCACACCTTCCACCCCAAATATATCTTGAATATATTATCAACATCTTCTAATTTGTTTTTCACTTTATTTTTCATCTTCTTAAATATGTGAAAAATTCACTAAGTTGAAATCACATCAAGTAAACTTGTATCTTTTACTATTTATTTGTTGTGAAAGACAACACATTTATCTACATTGTCATGGTCATTTCAAAATTTAATCTTTTTTTAAAATATAAATATAAAACACAAATTAAATTAAATAATATATTTCCAATTTATTACTTTTTTAATTAATCTTTAGTTTGCCATCAACATTTTCCTTACTTATTTTTTAAATAAGTGAAAGGTTACCCAAATTAAAATCACAATACTCTATGTGTTTTAAAAAGTAGTTTATATATGTGATATTAAAAATTATAATAGTTTTATATAATATTTTTATTTTGTTATTATATTTTTTTGAAACTACTACAATTTACAATTTTTATATTAGTTGTGAAATCACAATACTCTGTGTTTTAAAAAGTACTTTATATAATTATAATAGTTTTATATAATATTTTTATTTTGGTATTCTATTTCTTTGAAATTATTACAATTTTCAAATTATAATAGTTTTATATAATATTTTTTTTTTGTTATTTTTTTTTTTAAATTATTACAATTTTAAGATTAGTTGTAAAGTAACTTTAAAATATATATGCAATTTTGTAAGTATATTTTCAATATTCAAT
>ML776965.1:84186-109922 GCA_009831015.1 Picea engelmannii
TATATATATATGACACAACATTTTTTATATGCACAGATATTATCAAATAGAAGAAGCTGTAATATATACAAAAAATTGAACAGGTAAATGACATCAACACTTGAGTTGCCTTGTTGAAATAGAGTCATTAATTCATTCTATTTACGGGAGCCCGAAGAATGAAAGCAGGACGGGTCCTCCCATTTCTTTCTTTAAGTATAGGGCATGCACCACGTAAGTATGGCCTATGACAAATTATTCTTCCATGTAAAATGTAAGGAGTGAACAAACTAGCATATATTTAAATCGAAGTGTTGGGAGGTAGAAAGAAAATCTTGACATCCATGTTTAACAACACACAAAATAAGGCACAAAATAAAGTAAAAGACAAAACCAAAGATCGGAAAACACCAGAAAAAAACCTCAAATATTATATATTCAAATAAATTGGGTTACATAATACAATTGAGATTATTTTCCATAATGATTGCGACTAGGCCTGTCGCCGACAAAAAAAAAGTAAATATGTACAATAATGAATCCTATGGACAGTGTTTTATAGATTTCAACTTGATCATCAAATGCTTGATTCGTAAAAAACAACGAGTTGAGTATCAATTTCGGGTCTTGGACTTCATTGGTACTACCATCTAGATCTATCCCAACCTTTTGAATAGCTTGTCTCTTCTAGATATGGCGTGCCTGCATTGGATGGCTATTCAACATTCCATACTTTTCTAAGTGTTAATTTCCCTCTATCGTCGAAAACCTGTGGTTTGAGGTGCCTTCCTTGTAATGTTCCTGAACATTGACAACTGAGACAACTTAGAGATGCGATTCAGGCCCAATTCAAAGACAAGGGAGTGGTTTTATGTGACGTCAGCCTTGGGGGAAACAAATCCTATTATCCAACAAAATCTATGACAAAAAAAAAATCGAGTATGTTGTGAATGTTATTCTCCCTTGTTCGATCATCTAAATCCTACCTTAAGATTTGTATGTCGAACTTCTTTGTTTTATTGCTGTAAATTGGAAGGGACGTCCAAGTCAGCTGCAAAAGGTTCCTCTGTTGAAGTACATAGCTTCTGCCAGGAACAAATATTTGGAAAGTGTATCAAATGATGTAGATCAAATCAGAATGTATCTTTCGTCGTAGGGGTGGAAGATATTGCGGCCCACAAAATGGTCTAGAATATTCGGAAGTGACGCCAATTATTACTCCATGCCCGAGTACACTCATAAGGAAATTATAAAATTGTATACTCACAAACGTGAGAAAATGTATGTGTGTTTGAATTAACATTCTAAAATTAAAGAACGTTTTATGCCAAAGTTGTAACAGACTTGACAAAAAACCAGTTTCTATGTCAAAGAGTGTTGAACGACTTCTAGATGTAGCAACAGACTTGACATATAATCAAATTCCGATCACTATTGATACTAATGTCAAGTGTAAGAATTCATGATCCTAGGCTCCAGGTAGTTTCACCTGTAGGCATCCACACTGGCGGTGACTCTAGGCTCGAGATAGCTTTGACTTCAAACATAGACACTGGCAGTGGAAATGGGAACAATGTTATTGACTGCAGTGCGGAAATGCGGTGAACAAGCATGGATTTCATTGTCAAAGCACTTAGACTACAGGATTGTCATACCTACAAAGAACGTCGACTTTAGTGTTGCTTTGTCATGACAACTACAATGTTTCTTTGAGTCCAGAAATCTTTGGACATTGGGTGTCCTGTGTGATAATGACCTTGACATTTTGTAGATGCCAGACATCTATTATCTGACATTGCAGTGTTAATGCAATTTCCATAGTGGACAACGACTCGATTGCATTGGCAGAAGAAATATTAATTGTGTGATTAATTAACATCCTTGAAGGACGTGAATCCAAAACAATGCCTAAAACTTTTGGAACAACCGTGTGTTCAAAAAATACATTGTTCTATATTTAAAAAAATAAGAAATTGTATTCTTTGAGAATTTTTTTTTTTCAAACATCAAATCCACTGCAACAGAAGAAATGCATTTTCCTTATTCGAAGCAAGGGAAACATTAGGAAGATTTATATTAGGTGAAAATATCTCTGGAATACACCACTACATTAAGTTCTCTTTTAAAGAATGAAATAAAATGATTACATGAAGGTGGTAGTAAATGGTGATTTTCAGAAACCAAATCATTACCTGAACACACCAAACTTCTTGCAGAAGGTAGTAGTATAAAGTAATCTTTAGAAAGTGTTTCAAAGTCCATAATCCATAATTCCTTCCCATTAAATTTTCCCATTTACATGTCGATGCAGGCATTAGAAAGTTTTGAGAGCATCATTCCCTGGCTATATACCCACCTTCAGGTAGGAGGGGAATATTCATGCAAAGACGGGCAAGCCCATCGACCCAGATGCAATCATATGCATAGGAATAGTGAAAACAAATGTGCAGTAGCGATAGAAAGTTGATTGTATGTGGATTTTGTTACTACATCCAGAGGATGGTGAACAAAATTTGACAAAGAATATGACTTTATGTCAAGTCTGTTACCAAACCCAGAAGTAGCTCAACAAACTTTGAAATAGAAACTTCTATAATTTTAGGATTTCTATTCAACCACCCATACAGTCTCTCATACTCGCGACGATCCAAATTTATAATTTCCTTATGAGTATATTCGCGAATGGATTAATATTTCGCGTCATTTTTTAATATTCTAGATCATTTTTCAAGCCATGGTATGTGCGACTCCTCTGACGAAAGATAAATTCTTGTGTGGTCTGCAGAATTTGATACACTTGACAAATCTGTGTTGTTGGAAGAAACTATATACTTCAACGAAGGATCATTTTGCAGGTGACCTGAAAGTCCCTTCCAAATCCCAGTAAGAAAACAAAGAAGATCAACACACAAATCTTTAGGCAGGTCTTTCAACCAACCAAAGCATCGAATACAGGGAGAACACCAATCACAAGATACTTGATTTTTTTTTTGTATGAGTTTTTGTTGGCTAACAATTTTATTTTTTTCGCTCAAAGCTGACGTCACAGAAAACCATTCCCTCCTCTTTCAATTGGGCCTGAATGGAATCTCTAAGTTGTCTCACATGCCCATGACCAGAAACATTACAATGAAGGCACCTTAAATCCCAACTCTTTGATGATAGAGAGAAATGGGAATAAGTATTTAAAATGAACGTTGGAGGATGATAGTATAATCTTCCGTAGATTTTGGTTTAATTTGTTTTAATGGAATATGCACTCGATATTTTCTCTTATTAATGCCAATATTTTCAAATATGTGTGCTAAATAGCCACTAATAACACGAGTTAACATTCTCATATGCAAGAAGATTCTCAAATATGACAACCTGTAATATATGCATAGTATTAAAGAGGAACATGACATCAAGATCTCTGTGGATGACACATTTGTGGATGGCAACGGGGAAATACAATATTGCATTGTTACTATGATGATGTCTTTAAAAAACTAAAATAACCAACACTTTTTGCAAATTCAAAATGGACAAAAAACATTATCAGATCCCATAATATTCGCATGTTAATTCATTTTAATGGGAGATGTCCTCGATCTTTCCACTTATTAAAGCCAATATTTTCGAACCTTTTTGGTGGGTTGTCACTAGTAAAAGAATAATTAATGTGCATTGGGAAGGGTGGAAGGTGGCGGTGATGGAGGGGAGCGAAAAATTCTTTTAAACTTTTCTGAACCCGGGAGTGTGTGAACCCGCGAAACTTTGAAGACTCGACTAAGTATGGAAAGATAGGTCAGACATACAGAGTCATTATAGGTAGAGTCAGGATTGTGATTTCAAGGAGTTCAGGGTCGAATTGTAGAGCATGGAAGTTTTTGGTGCAAGATGTATACCCCGAACACGGGTCACCAAAGTTTGATAACACCTATCTATGAACCCACGTTCATAAAATTGGCTATGTATGAAAACGAACGATGTTCAATCGGACTCGTGATGTGAATATATAGATGGAGATGAATATTTTCCAATTCGTCACACCGGGAACCCATGAGCACAGAAACATGACAAAGTATAGAACCATAAACACATAATAGAGGGTCAGAACAAAAGGGAAAAACATGCAAGTTTAGAAGAAATTGGCTAAGTATGAAAACAAACGATGTTCGATCATTCTCGTGATGTGAATATATATATGGAGATGACGATTTGTCAATTCTCCACCCAGGAACCCGCGACCATAGAAACGTGACAAAGTATAGATGTAGAAACGCTTAATATTGGGGAGGAACAAAAGGGGAAAACAGGCAAGTTTAGAAGAGTAAAAAGAAAGGTAGACAAGAAATTTATCGCTCACAAAACAACAATTAGTCTCATAACTATGAATTCATAGAAAGACATTAACTATGAGAAAAACATTGTCATCTATGAAATATAGTTGGAGCTCGACAAACTCTGGTTCAAGTCAAAAGAGATGTTGTTTATATCCACTGCAAAATTTTGCATATTGTTTTATCTTAATAGTATTTTTTAGGGAGCCAACTGTAAAACCATGTTCCAATTTGTGTTTTCCAAGTGGATATGTGTTTGTGAAGAAACAAGTACGAAGAGGCTTAGTTGCAGTTGTAGGGCCTCAACTATGCAAAGTTGAATCAAACAACAATAAGCAACATCCAACGAACCAACGAGCAAGCATCAAATACTCAACCAGGAATGCTGGTGAAAAATAATATTGTCCAAATTTACTGTAGACAAGATTGCATAAAAAAATCGGAGGGATATATTGTAACACGGCATGGCAGGTAAACATGGAAGACTGTAAGGACTGTGCAAAGGCCTCCTACTGAGAAAACATTTAAGCTGCAGTTTTTCATAGTTGGCATTCTGCATCCGCAATTGGAACACCTCTATAACACCCACCAACATATAAAAAAGGAAATCAAATTTTCTCTTCACATATGAACATGTTCTGGAACATAATTTTGACGCAGGCATCCCCAACATTTAAAATTTTCACTTGCAAACTGGAAATAGGAAATAACAAAGAACGAACATGAACGTAAATCTAGTAATGAAACCCACCCATCAATGGGGAACTACGACAACAATAGCAACAACAATAGGAAAAAAAGAATCCAGTCAACAAGCAACGAGCAAGCAAAAATCAGTGAACCAAGAATGTTGCCAAAGAATAATATCGCCCATATTCACTGTAGAGAAGAAAAAATAAATGATGAAAATGTATTGCAACGGGCTTGTCAAGCAATGCAAGAATGCAACCGCAAAAACTGAGAACCATCGGTTAATGGAGAGGGACAAAATCGTAGCACCTGGCCCACAAACTGTAACAATATATCGAACTACAGATGCAGGACCCCAACCTTGCAAAGTTGAAGCAAACAAGAGCAAGCAGCAAATAAAAACCCAGTGAAGAAGCACTAAAAGGTCCAACTGCAGCTACAGTACCTCAACCCTGCAAAGTTGAATCAAACAACAATAAGCAGCATGCAGTGAACCAAGAAGAAAGCACCAACCAACCGACCAAGAATGCCCGTGAAAAATCAAAGGAAAATGTATTGTAACACATCTGTTAACCAAACATTTCAGGCTATGAGACCTGTCAGGTAAACATTCAAAGCTTCCAGGACCGTCCAAAGGCCTTCCACTATGCAAGCAATTAAGAAAGGTGTGGTTTTCATGGTTGGTATTTTTCAATACTGGGAGCGATCAAAATCCTCTTGCAGTCCATCTTTGCATGTGATTACTACGACCAGAGAAGCATGACTGTAATGTTTTCTTCATCTCATTCCTGATCGCCATTGTTCGACAGAGAACCTACCTCCATCACAACCACAATGACATATAGGAAAATGAAATCTTATTTTCTCCTCACATACAAATATGTTCTACAAGAGGATTTCGACTTAGGCATCCCCAGTAGTCAAATTTCCCACTTGCAAAATGCGAATAGCAATAGAAGGCCAGTTCCAATTGTGGTTGCAGAATCCCAAGCGTGAAAACTACGACAAGACCAACAGGCAAACAATAACAACAACCACAACATGCAAATAATAAATCAGGGAACAAGCAAGAAGCAAGCATGAACCAGTGAACCAACAATGTCATTGAAAAACAATATTACCCTATTCATTTGCAAGAACATAGCATATAAAAAAAAATGGAATAAAATGTATTGTAACATGCATGTTAAGTAAAAAATTAAGGTTGTGAATCCTGTTAGATAAACATTTAAGTCTGTCAGTACTGATCTGTAAACATTTAAGAGTGCAGTGTGGCAGGTCTGTTACGTACGAAAAAACATTTATTATATTATTTTATAACAATAAAAAATAATTAGTAACAATAGTTTGAACAATAGAGGCTATGTAAAAAAAATTATTATTCAAAGGAAAAACTAATATGAAGTCAACTAATAAAACACTGACTCTCTATCTTCAAAACTTTGGATATCCAAACATTTCAAGAAAAAAGTAAAAATTCAGAAAGACCATATATGATCAAAAACTTTGGATATGCTAACATATAAAACATTGGAAATAATGAAGTTGGCAATAAGACCTCCAATCTGCTATCCAATCAGATCATGACATATATGATATTTTTTATTATATAAAAATCAATGCTTTTAGTTCCCTAGTTCCAACAATAGATATTATGAAAATATTTGTAGTCAAAGTACAAACTAATATGAAGTCAATGAATTATTGATCGCTATAGTCCCTCTACGCCTTCAACAGGGACTAATAAAAAAATTTCAGAAAAATTACATTTCAATTGACAACAATAAATTACTTATACATTTCATAAAAAATAATATGTTAAATAAATTATTTATACATTTCATAAAAAAAATATGTTAAATAAAGTATTGTCTTCACTATTCTACCAAATAGCATTTTTCATCGAATATACATCTGTATGAAATATTTTTGTTCTTTAAAATTCATTTATGAATGCAAAAATGGATTTAGCATGCTGAAAAACCTCTAGGCACTCACATTATATAGAGATAATCACTCAAATATGTTGATCTAACAATTTCTGGCCATATTTCAGGCAAAAGTCCCCAGAAAATATTGTTGGAAAAGAGTCATTTGGTAGAACATTTAGACTATTGAAATGTGAATAGAAATAATGCAACAAATGCTCTTAAAATGCATAATTTTGGAGGAAAAATTATTTTCTAAATTTAACATCACCATTATGTGAGTCCAAATTTATTATTAAAAAAATATATAATAGTCCAAATATAAATTTAAGAGAACATGAGAAAAATATAGCCATCAAATTTCTTTGAATAAAAAATAAAAAAATCCATGACAACAAAACTCAAGAAATTCAAAAACAGGGAAAAGACCTATACAATATTACATCTCCAAGTTAAAAAAGAACACCACAAACTTCAACCAAAAGAAATAACTTCTTCATGCAAGAACGAAGACCATTCTCCAGGGTAGCCCAAGGGCTCCTCGAGGTCACTCTATGAGTTCTAGTGGAGGGGCAAGAGAGGTTTAATTTAAAGATCAAAATGCTGCTAATCTACAATCAACAATTCAAATAATGTGAAGTGATGAGGTGCAATGGCACTGGATAGAACTTGGGTTTCAATAAAGCTCAAGTCCAGTTAGAAGAAGGGTCATCATCCCAGAAATAGAAAAATACCTAGATGGTCCAATACATGACCCTTGCAGAATTAACCAAAAGAAGATCTGAAAGCTAACCCCATTGCAACCTAAAAACCGACAATTTATAGAAAAAAAATTGAGCTGGATATTCGATCAAAACCTAGTTAAAGCTCACGCAAACCTTATTTTCAAGTTCCACCATGCAATCCAAGGTTCAAAAATCAAAATTCAAGAAAACAAGAAAAAAAAGAATACAACGTCGAGGTGACGAAGAACACATGCGAGCAATGCATGCGCTAAGACAAAGGAAAAAAAAAATAGTCTTCATTAGAACCATTTTCAGTTAAAAAATGACTCTCACCCACTTGCAATTGAGACCAGATTGCCCCCCCAACTAAATCATTACACTCACTTCTCTCCAATTCTTCACTACCAGCTAGATGAAGCTTCACAAAAATGAAATGGAGCACTCAAAGTAACATGAACACAAAAAAAATACTCAAAATGAAATCCTGAATTTGGTATTTATAATGAAATGTATTCTCGTTGACACAAATGACTTGTGGAGAAAGAGAGAGACTAGGGCCTTGAAATAACATGCCTCTACCCTGAATCCTAGACTAGAATTTTGTGAAAATGGTAATGAGTGAATCTCATCCACCGTCTCACATTGTCGAAATGTTGGAGTCAAGAAAACATTTATGTCAACCTTCCTCATTTATATTCATTAAGTGAGAAACTGTGAGATGATCATCGAACTGGAAACTATGGTATTGGTCAAATGAAGGCATGTTGTGTGGTTGCAGTTTCAAGCAGAGAGGAAGTGACGGTGACATTGTCCAGAGACTCACCTCACAAGTGATTCACCATTGAGACGAAAACAAATTACCACAGAAACCCAAATTAGCATGACGATCATTTTAAAAATTTACCCTTCATATGAAATTTTTAATTTTGTTTTGCATTTTCCAAGAAAAGGCAAAAGACAAAAACTAGCATTTTTTTTACAGCCAAATATTTGATTGTGCTTTTGGTACGTGTTGGAAGGCCTTTGACGAGCCATGACATGTTCAATTTTGAACCCTAGTTGGAATCAAAGTTTTTTTCATAGCCACAATCTGCATTGTAACTTGAATTGTATATGTTGTTGCTTCTCAAGTGAACACCACGTCATTCATAACAAGAAGTATGTTGGAAACATGCCAATGAATTTCCCCATCTGGTCAGATGCACATGCATGCAGCTATGTTAATGTGCATGCATGAAGCTATGTTAATGTGCATGTATGCAATATATTTATGAACTGTTCATGTAACTATGTGATTTGTTCATGATCAGTCAGTGTACTTGAGTGATATGTGTTATATATATGAGCATACCCATAGAAGTGTGAGTGCAATGTGTAGTAAGTGTGCAAGGAGAAGATACCACAGTGTGTGAGGAGAGAATGATTGTATGCCTGATATTGGCTATTGAATTCTCCCTTGAGTAATAAGAATACCGATAATCATTACCTGTGTTTTTTCCCTCATTGGGTTTCCACATAAATCACTATGTCAATTGTGTGTTTGTTGTTCTTGGTTTAATGCGTGTTTGATCTTGCTTATTTTATTCTTTGTTATATGTTATGTTTTGCTTCAACTGCCTAACAAGTTGTATTAGAGCTATGGAAACTAAAGATGCAATATGTTCTTGTGCAACAAGGATTGCAAACAGCATTGGATGGAAAGTCAAAGAAACCGGCAAGCATGACAGAAGAGGACTGGGAGGATCTAGATGCAAGAGCCCTCAATACTATTTGTTTGTGTTTGGAAGATGAGGTGTTGTTTAACATCACTGAAGAGAAGACAACAACATGTTTGTGGACCAAACTAGATATTCTGTATATGAAAAAGTACTTGTCAAACATAATCTTCTTGAAGAGGCAGTTGCACAACTTGTGGATGAAAGAAGATGTCATTGATTATGACACAGTTGTGGGAGCTTTGTTATCTGAGGAGATAAGGAAAACATTCGGTAAATAAACCTCAATAGAAGAAGAAATGGTGGTCAGAGGTCGATCTAAAAAGGATGGAAATATCATAAAGGTATAGCCATGTCTAAGTCAAAAGACAGTAAGGGTAAGGCAAAATGTTGGTTTTGTGGCAAATCTGGGCATCTCAAGAAGGATTGTTGGAAAAGACAACAAGCATCCAAAGAAGACTCTACTAAAGAAGCAAATTCAGCTATAGGTATGGTTGATGAATTTTTTTCTGTATGTTGTGTCTCTCCACCTATGTTCGCATAGAAGGTGTAGGGCAGTGATGGTTGAGTCACCGTGAAATAATAATAAAAAAAAGGAAAAAAAATGTATTTACTTTGGAGTTGTAGAAATTATTGATTGCATGTAAATGAGCATATGTCTATAAGACCTGCATAGACATGCGTACCCCTAGTTTATTAGGTCACCTATGAAAAGTCTAGACATAGATTTAGGTAGATTGAATATGTGGAAGGGCATGTATGTTGGGTTAACCTTGACTCGGTGAAAGAGTTAATGAGTTAAATCTGTTTTTAGGTCAAAGCAGGTGGTTTTTCAGGTCCATGTGTTTTAGGTATCCTGTGGTATTGTGTCCATGGATTTTCATGTAATTAAGCCTATAAAATGCTTGGTGAACTCCATTGTAAATGGGCCTGGAGGTAAGCGGTGAAGGCTTACTTGACCAGTTTGGCCAGATTTGGTCAAAGTTGTTCGAATGCAAAGTTCAAGGTGGGGTAGTGTGTCCAGTTTAGAAAGGTGGGTCTATAGAAAGGGTGATGTGTTGGTAGGTCAATCAAGTGTTTGGGAATATATGATGAAGGTAAGTTCATATCCATGGAACTTGGAAAGTATTTCAAGGAAGTTGGGATCGAATAAGCATGTTCAGTAATGTGAAGTTGTAGAAATAGTTATGGATAGAAGTGGTTTTGATATATGGTAATTCGGCCACCATCAGTTGCAGAAAACAAGAATATTCAAGAAGAGGTATGGACAGGTCATCTGGTAATTACTCAAATGTGAAATTATTTGGTTGTGATGCTTATGTTTTTTATCAATAGTCTAAGAAAGACCCATATCAAACATGTATATCTTTGATATGGTGATGATGTTAAGGGGTGCAGACTATGCGATCCTACTACCCACAGAATAATTATGGACAGAGATGTAGTGTTTGATGAATCTCCTTTTATAAAATAAAAAATAGTAAAATATTAAAGGTTCAAAGCATGGATGGTAGAAGAAAGGTATTTAGAAGGTATTGATTTCCATGAAAGTTTCTCACTAGTTATTAAAAGCTTGTTTCTATTCATGTTGTGTTAGCACTAGTTTTGATAGTACATCTAGATGTTAAAATTGTTTTACGTGGAGTTTTTTGGATAAGGGGTTGTATATGGAACAACCAGAACGGTTAGTTCAGAATCACAACAAAATATTTGTTTGCAAACTCAAAAAATCATTGTATGGGTTGAAACATGCTAGGAAAATGGTACAAGATGTTTGATTCCTTCATGGTGAGCGAAATTTTACAAAAAATTAGTATAACCATTTTGTTTATGGTATATTATTTATTTTGGTGTTATATGTTATGCTTGTTGCAAGCACAAGCATGGTTGAGGTCAACGGGTTGTCTCAATTGGTTAGGACGTTTGTTATGAAGGATCTAGGAGCAGCAAAATAAATCTTGGGCATGGAAATACACAGAGACAGGAAATATGGTAAACTTGGCTATCACAAAAGAAGTATTTGGTGAAGATACTCAAGAAATTCAGTATGAATAATGTGAAACTAGTAAAATTCCTTTGGCTTTCCATTGTAAGTTCTCTTCAGTTTTATGTCCTAATTGATGAAGAAGAAAATGGTTATATGTCTCGAGTATTATATGCTAGTATGAAGTTTGATGATTGGAATGGATAAATGGTCAAAATTTCACATGCAGTTGGTGGTGTCAGTAGACACATGGAAAATCTAGGTCAAGAGCATGGAAATGGGTGATTCAAACACAAAAGCACAAGTATCACCTAAAGTGGTTGCAGTGATTTGGTTTGTGGTTATGATTCATGAGATTTGGAAAAGTGCATCGGTTTATTAGATAGGTTACTAATGGAGACAGAATGGTCCATACTAGAGTGAATCATGCATGCATGTTCATGTAATGATATTGTTAGAGAAGTTGTGGTGTTGTGATGGTGTTTGGCTTTTCTTGCAGGAAAGGTGATGGATGAATTAATTAAGGGTATGACATATCAGGTAAATTGTTTTCAAGGTGGATATTGTTGGAAACATGCCAACGAATTTCCTCATGCGGTCACATGCACATGCATGCAACTATGTTAATGTGCATGCATGCAATCTATTTATGAAATGTTCGTGTAACTAAGTGATCTATTCATGATCAATCTGTGTAACTGAGTGATAGATGTTATATATACGAGCATACCCATAGAGGTGTGAGTGCAATGTGTAGTGAGTGTGCAAGGAGCATAGATCAGAGTGTGTGAGGAGAGAATGATTGTATGCCTGAGATTGACTATTGTAATTCTCCCTTGAATAATAAGAATATCGATAATCATTTCCCGTGGTTTTTTCCCTCATTGGGTTTCCACATAAATCACTGTGTCAATTGTGTGTTTGTTGTTCTTGGTTTAATGCGTGTTTGATCTTACTTATTTTATGCTCTGTTATACGCTATGTTTTGCTTCCACTACCTAACAAAGTACTCGATCCATAGACGGTACCCATCTCGTCTCGAGATCTTGCGCTATGATAAGGCGTGGATTGTGAACCATATCCATTACCGAAGTCGACACCTTCCTTTTGCTAAGCCTCTATGTTGTCAAAACTAGGAACTCTGTTTGTTGAATCTTCTTTATGGCCATGCCCGGATGCGAATTCAGTGTTCTATTCATAACGAGAAGTACTCGATCTATAGATGGAACCCAACTCGTCTCGGGATCCTGCACTATGGTAAGGCATGGAATGTGAACAATATCCATTACCTAAGTCAACACCTTCATTTTGCTGACCCTTTGTGTATTCAAAACTAGGCATTTTTTTTGTCGAATCTTCTTTATGGCCAGCACCGACAACTTCTTTTCCAACATTTTGAGAATCGTATGCACCATATGAGCCTGCAAAGTAGGACATGTATGATTCCTCATATGTTGTGCCACTACCAAAATCATATCCAACTGTGTCACCTGACTTTGAACTATAACCATTACTTACATCACGAATTCCATCAGTTCCATAGCTACTTTGGTAATCATTAACACCTGTAATGTCCCCATTATAATCCCTAGTTTAATTAATGCTGATGTAGATATAATATGTGGCTATGACCAAGTGATGTAATATGTGAATTGTATTTCTTTGTTTTATTAATAAAAATGTGATGTTACTTTCTAAGGGGGCACTAACAAGAGATGAGGGATGAATTAATCCACAAGAGAGGGGAGTTTCTAAGATAATGACCAAGAGGGGCCCAAGGGGGAATTTATCCATGTTTATATATTTAACTTGTTTTCCTGAATCGATTATTGTATATGAACCTTTTGATGTCTAATTGAGTGTTCCCAAAGCCAATCATAGAATATATGTAAGAGGGTGGGTGTGAATGGTCACATATTTATGATTGATTGTTTCCAAAGACAATCATTAAATACATGTACGAGGGTGGGTGTGAGTGGTCACATCCTGAAGTTATCGGTCACATTGGGGGTCAAGTTTGTGCAGGGGAGGCGAAGAGGGGGCGAGAAAACAAAACCAAAAGTTGACACAACCAAGTTGGGCGAAGTCTGGAGCGTAATTGGAGCGAATTGGAGCTAGAGAATTGAAGAGCCTAGTTTCCAGGCCAGAAGACTCCTGCGTCAGTTGCACTGAAAAAACAAGTGTTCTTGCTAGTTTTTTGATAATTTTCCTAGCGATTGTGTTCCCTTAAATTCCCAGCTAAGATATTCCTAGTTGCTTATGCTAGAGAGACGTTGATAAATGAATGGCTCATTCCTTAGTTTAGCCTTGATAAAAAATGGTACATCCTTTGGTATAACCTTGATAAACGAATGGTTCATTCATTGGGTTGGGCAGGTCAAGTGGAAGAGAGATGGTGGAGAAGTCGGGATAGATGTAGGAGAATATCAATTGAGTTGAAAGGTTTGTGAGTTGTGAGAGGATTGTGAGAGACCCTTATCTCAGGGGTGAATGGCTATTGATAATTGGAATAGTCAATATATGGTTGGGTGGAATGTCCATCCCAAGTAGTTGGTTGCACGATGCTTGGTTAAGATAAGTGTTTTATCTTGTACTGAGTTATTTACATGTGTTATTGTTGTGCATGAACCATGCGTGAATGAGAATGACTTATATGATGTTGTAATGAATGGTTTAGTTGTATCTCATGTTGATTATTAACATGCTTCAAATGCATAAGTTTCATGGTTATTACTGTAGCTAAATTTGTTATAAATTGTAGTTGTAGGCTATGGAAAAACAGATAAAAACAAAATATTGTCTTTAGTTAGAAGAAATTTTGTGTTATGTGTATTCTGCAAGTATCGTTTCCTAGATGGATTTTAGGTACGTTACTAATATGGTATCATATTTGATAAAGATAATTTTTTTGCGTGGCATGAACCAACCATAGTGGTTGGGTATGTTAAAAAGTGGTATCAGAGCCCATTTTTTCAACACTTAGCTTGGATGGGCCAATTAAGTGGAACACAGAAGTGAAAATTATAGAGTTTGCATGTGAACTATTAAACAAAATATCAAGAAGAGTTCACTTTCAAATTGTTTGAAAAATGTTACAATGTTCCATGGTGAAATTTGATGAAATTGAGCAAAAGCCCCAAGTTCATGCAACTAAATAATGGAAATTTCGAAGTGAAAGATTCGAATGTGAAAAGTGACAAACAAATTTTTATGTACAGGGCTTGATTTGGTTGTATTGAGCTTAGTCGCAGAGCTCTATTGATGACCCAAGAAGGAATTTCATTTTTGGGTGAATTTGAGCATTTTTGGGATTTTGGAAAGTAGATAAAATTGGAAAATTTATTGTATTTTTCCATATAGTTATGTTAGCATGACGGAGAGGGGACACGTGTTAGATGAAGTGATGACATGTGGTGTGTAATTCTATGTTGGAATTTGCATGGAGTCAGGAAGTTAGAAAATGACTAAGTGTTGGGACTTATTATGAGTATGTGAGTCTGCGAGTCCACAAAGTTAGAAAAATGGCTAAGTGTTGGGACTTATTATGAGTCTGCAAGTCTACGAGAATGTAAATTTAGAAATATGGCTAAGTGTTGGGACTTATTATGATTCCATGGGTCCGCAAAGTTAGAAAATGACTAAGTGTTGGGACTTATTATGAGTCTGTGAGTCTGCAAGTCCGCAAATTTAGAAAAAAGACTTAGTGTTGGGACTTATTATGAGTCTCTAAGTTTGTGAGTCTGGGAGTCTGCAAAGGTAAAAATGGCTAAGTGTTGGACTTATTAAAATCTGTGAGCCTATGAGTCTGCAAGTCCGAAGAAGTGGAAAAATGACTAAGTGTTGAGATGTTTTGGATGAAATTATGAAAGAAAAGTTACAAGATTGTGAGTCTGTGAGTCTGTGATTCCACAAGTCTGAGGAAGTGGAAAAATGACTAAGTGTTGAGACTTTTGGGATGGACTTATGAAAGAAAATTTACAAGATTGCGATTTTGTAAGTCTGTGAGTGCGCAAGTCCGAAGTATTCGAAAAATGACTAAGTGTTGAGACTTTTCGGACGGACTTATGAAATAAAAGTTACAATATTGTCAGTGTGTGAGTCTGTGAGTCCGCAAGTTCGATGAAATGGAAAAAGGACTAAGTGTTGAGATTTTTTGGATGGATTTATGAAATAAAAGTTACAGTGTTTCGATTTCGCAAGCCCGAGAGTCTATGAGCTTGAAGAAGTGAAAAAATGACTAAGTGTTGAGACTTTTTGGATGGACTTATGAAAGAAAAGTTATAAGAGTTCGTGAGTGCGCAAGTCCACGAGTCCGAAGAAGTGGAAAAATGAGTAAGTGTTGAGACTTTTCAGACGAACTTATGAAAGGAAGAATTATGCTTTTCGTGAGTCTGCAAGTCCGCAAGTCCGCGAGTTCGTGAGTCCGAATAGATAAAAAAATAATTATGATATAGTATGGGAAAATAGTTGAAACTTTTCGAGAAAACCTATGAAAGAAAGAATTATGATATAGTATGGGAAAATAGTTGTACATAATTTCATTGATCTTGTTAACTATTTTAGCCTAACAAATTTTGTTGGCTACAAATCATGCAGAATTAGAGGTACAGAAAGAAACTTGGTTCTTATATGAGGACTAAATTCATGGAATATGCTCAAGGGTCTTACAACCATGGGGAAGATTTCAGAGGCTTGCCTAT
This sequence comes from Picea engelmannii, assembly GCA_009831015.1. Classification (NCBI taxonomy): domain Eukaryota; kingdom Viridiplantae; phylum Streptophyta; class Pinopsida; order Pinales; family Pinaceae; genus Picea; species Picea engelmannii. The sequence goes on from ML776965.1 coordinate 100,233, forward strand.
CAGCATGGGGAATGGTTAAACAATGTCAAATGGAAGAAGAGATAAGCAACAACCTGTCACTATGAAAATTCTACACATCGAAGTGCAGAGTTACAGGGCTGATAATGAAAGGATTATAAAGGCTCAAGAAGAGATACTTCAAAGTTTAAATATGTTTCATAAGCAAGTTAACAAGGATTCTGGCACCAAGCAAGCAACTAGTGCTACAAAAGTATCAACATCTAGACCTCACAACAAAAGGGATGATCATGGAAATGAAAGGAAATCAAGAAGCATGAGCAGGCTCCATCATTCTCCAAGGAAGTAAACCTAAATAACTCATGCAAGTTCAAGACTAGGAAGCAACCCAAGTGTGTCTCTTGTTCAGAGGAAAAGAAGAAGGCTCGAGGCAAAGATCTTGCAAGGTAAAATCAAGAAAATCAAGCCACATACTTTCAATGGCGAGAACAGGAAATGAGAACAGACAGAGGCTTAGCTATTGGAAATGAAGAAATATTTCCAGCTACATGACTACCCATCCCAGGTAGAAGCTAATATTTCCACCTACCATTTGCAAGGAAAGGAAACCATGTGGTGGGATCAACTTAAAAAAGCCAAGAACCTCGATGAGAAGAGAATCTCATGGATTCAATTCAAAGGATATTTCCAAGAGAAATATTTTTTTGAGGATCACTATGAGAGAAACATCAAAGAGTTCTTTGAAATCAAGTTGGGAACCATGACAATGGAGGTATATGAGAAGCGATTCTTCGAATTGTTGAAGTATGTTGACTTCATCAAGGATGTGAAGGTTAAAATCCAAAGGTTTCTAAGTGGGTTACCCTCCTTCTATAGTGACAAGATTCAATATGACCACCCCAAGACCTTGGACGAAACCATAAGGAGAGAAAAGCACCTTTATGAGCAAAGCAAAGGAAGGCCAGTGTTCCAAGAGGATTGGAATGTCAAGATGAAATATAAAAAGGATCAAAGGATGAAAGGTTTTAAGCCACCTTTTTTTTTCAAAAGTAACTCCCAAGCAAGTAATCAAAGTTAGGTAGCCCAAAATGATCAAAAGAATGCAGATTCATTTGGGAAAAGGCTAAGTTAGCAACCTATTAAATGTTAGGGGTGTGGGGGAAATCAGTTATATAGAGACTACCCTCATAAAGGAGAAAGAATGAGGATTGTACACAACATTCAGGAGGCTGAAACAATGGAAGACATGGGAGGAAGTATGCCAATGATTTATGTAGCCTTGGGCAACAAGCATGTAGAATATCAATCCCCCATGATCAAAGTGGAAGGTAATATTGAAAGCCATCCCATAGAAACTTTAATTGATTCTGGAGATAGCCATAGTTACATAAATGCTAACATTGTTGAAATATTTCAATTTCAAATAAGTAAGCATAAGAAATCTTGGTTATTTCAAGTAGCCATGAGGGCTAAGACAAAGATCAATGAGTTGGTTAAATATTGTCAATTAGACATGAATGGACTCAACATGAAGGTAGTTGTAAACATCATACCATTGGGTTCATATGACTGTCTAATTGGCATGGATTGGTTGGAAAAGAATCATGTTGTCCTATATTATTACAACGGGAAAATCACATGTCTTGATGAGGAAGGGAAGCAAGGAAAGATTCAAGGCATTCCAAGATTTGTAGTTGTTACAACGATTTTAGCTATGAAATTGAAGAAGATCTTCAGGAAGGGATGTTAGTTGTTTGTAGTCCATATGGAAGAGGCAACCAAATATAAAGTGGCAAGCATTGAAGACCATCCAATCTTGAGGGGTTTTAAAGATGTTTTTAGGGAAGTCCTAGGATTTCCACCAAAGAGAGACATTGATTTCTCTATCAATTTGGTGCCAGTAACTACCCTAGTGTCTAAGACACCATGCATAATGGGTATACCAGAATTGAAGGAGTTGTAGATGCATCTTGAAGAATTATTAAAAAGGGGGTATATACACCCAAGTGTGTCACCTTGGGGATCCCCAGTTCTGTTTGTGAATAAGAAGGATGGAACCTTAAGGCTATGTGTTGATTTCAGGCAACTTAATAGGGTTACCATACATAATAAGTATCCTTTACCCATAATTGATGATTTGTTTGATCAGCTGAAAGGTGCAAGAATATTTTCAAAGATTGAATTGAAATCAGGATATCATCAAGTAAGAATAAGGGAAGAATACATTAGGAAGACAACATTCAGAACAAGATATGGACATTATGAATTCACAGTAGTGCCATTTGGACTATCAAATTCCCCAACATTTTTTATGTGTCTGATGAATGGAGTATTTAGGGAGTACTTGGACAAGTTTTTGATTATGTTCTTAGATGATATACTCGTCTCTTCCAAATCAGAAGAGGAACATGAGAAAAATTTAAGAATGGTGTTACAAGTTTTGAGAGAACACATGTTATATGCTAACTTAAGTAAGTGCATATTTTATCAAAAGAAGATTCACTACTTGGGGCATATAATATCAGCAGCAGGGATATAAGTGTATCTTGAGAAGATAGAGCCCTTGAGAGGGTAGCCAACACCAAATAATGTGAAAGAGGTCATATCATTAATGGTTCATGCCGGTTATGACCGAAGATTCATAAAATGTTTTTCAAAGATTGTAAATCCAATCACTTCTTTTCAAAACAAGGGTGTGAAGTTCGAATGGAATTCCAAGTGTGAAGAGAGTTTTCAACAGTTGAAAAGAATATTGACAAGTGCTCCAATCTTTTAGATTGCAGATCCAAACAAATATTTTGTTATGTACATCAATTCATGTAAGGAAGGGCTTGGTGGAGTCCTTAGTCAAAAGGATCATGTGGTATGCTATGAGTCCCGAAAATTAAAAGAGCATGAGAAGAATTATGCTACCCATGAATTGGAGTTAGCAATGATTGTACATGCATTGAAAATATGGAGGCATTACCTTCTGGGTAATAATTTTGAGCTAAGGACAGACCATTGTGGTCTGAAGCATTTGTTTGGACGACCAACACTAAATGCTAGGAAAACTAGATGGATGGAATTACTGAGTGAATATGACTTCGAAATTAAGAACATAAAGGGAAAGGAAAATCAAGTGGTCGATGAACTCAACAAGAGAGATCATGAAGTGCATATTGCAACCATTAGCATGTACGAGACAAATATGAAAGAATTTTTTTTTCTTTAGCAAATTCAGATCAATTTTATTTAAAAATAAAAGAGACATTACAGCAAGGAAAGTTTCAGCAGAAATATAATTATTATGAATTGAAAGAAGATGAAATTGTCATGTACAAAGGTAAGGTGTATGTGTCAAATTATAGTGAGCTGAAAAATTCAGTGTTGAAGGAGATACACAATGTGCCATATGTCGGGCACCCGAGATATCAGAAGACAATTGCAGCAGTAAGAAGACAATCCTTTTTCCCAGGAATGAAAAAAGAAGTGGCTAATTACAAATCTAGGTGTATAGAATGCCAAAAAGTAAAGACATAACATAGACACCCAACAAGTTTGCTACAAGCATTTACCATTCCAGAATGGAAGTGGGAAGTTGCCTCATTTGATTTTATTACTAAGCTACCCAGAATAGTGAAGCAACATGATTCCATCATGGTGGTGGTGGATAAGTTGACTAAAGTAGCACATTTCATTCCAATAAAGACTACACAAAAGGCAACAAATATTGTGGATATTTATATGAGAGAAATTGTTAGGTTGCATGGAGTGCCTCAAGCAATGGCTTCAGATAGAGATCCAAAGTTTGATTCCATTTTTGGAAGGGATTTTTCAAAGGATTTGGGACAAATTTAAATCTTAGTACAACGTATCATCCAGAGTCCGATGGGAAAATAGAAAGGACCAACAGGATAATTGACGTCATGCTTAGAATGTATGTGATGGATCAACCATAGAAGTGGGAAGATTATATCCATTTAGCTGAATTTTCCTACAATAATGGGTATCGGGCCTCCTTGAAAATGAGTCCATTTGAGGCATTGTATGGCAGGAAATGTAACACCCCAATGAGTTGGGATAATCTAATAGATAGAGCAGTTGTTGGGCCATAATTTCTAAAATAAATGGAATATCAAATGAAAAGGATTAAGCATAATTTGAAGGCTTCCCAGGATAGGTAGAAAAGTTATGCAGACAGAAACAAAGTTTTTAGATATTTTAAAGTGGGATAACATGTGTTTTTGAAAGTAAAGGAAAAAAGAAGTTCACTAAGATTAGGAAGCTTCCCGAAGTTGGCAGAAAAATATTGTGTTCCTTTTGAAATCTTAGAAAATGTAAGGTCAGTTGCATACATGTTATCTTTTCATGCATCCATGAGAGTGAATAATGTATTTCGTGTATCATTACTTAAAAAGTTTGTATCTAATGCTAATCATTTAATTGATTGGAATGTGATCTAGGTGGAGAACGAAGGGGATTTTTAGGTGGAACCAGTACACATCCTGGACTGGAAATTAAAAATACTAAGGAGAAAATCCATATGGTTGGTAAAGTTTCAATGGAAATGCTACGTTCCTGAAGATGCTACTTAGGAGAATGAAGAAAACATGCGAGTGGAATACCCATAAACTTTTTACAGTTTTGAAGAATACATAATGCAAGATTTCATTTTGAGTAGCTAGAGTTCTAGAACACAATCTAAGATTCTTGTCCAACTGCGTTGGGAAACTTGATAAAAAAATGGCACATTTCTTGGGTATCCCTAATAAATGAATGGTGCATTCATTGGATGGATGAGTTGATAGGAACATGAGATTTTGGTTTGAGTTGCTGCTCGGACTGTAAAAATTGCAGGATCTAAAGTATTGTGATGTAAATTTTCATATATGTATATCGACATAGAGTGCACTGAAGACGACACAAAATTGTAGGGGAGGGGGAATGTAATATCCCCATTATAATCCTCAGTTTAATTAATTCTTATATAGATATAATATGTGGCTACGACCAAGCAATGTAATATGCAAATTGTATTTCTTTGTTTTAATAATTAAAATGTTATGCCAACTGCTAAGGGGACATGGAAAAGAGATGGGGATTGATTAATCCACAAGAGAGGGGAGTGTCTAGGATAATGGCCAAGAGGGGTCCAAGGGGGAATTTAACATTTTATATATTTAACCCATTTTCCTAAATCGACTATTGTACATGAACCTTCTGATGTTTGATTGAGTGTTCCCAAACCCAATCATTGAATATATGTAAAAGAGTGGGTGCGAGTGGTCACATCTTTCTCATTGAGTGTTTCCAAATCCAATCATTGGATAGATGCATGAGGGTGGGTGTAAATGGTCACATACCGGAGTTATTGGGAACATGGGGGGTCAAGCTTGTGCATGGGAAGCGAATAGACAAAACCAAAAGTCAATGCAGCCAAGGAGGGAAACGTCTAGAGCGTAATTGGAGTGAATTGGAGATGGAGAACTGAAGAGACCGTTTGTTAGGATGAAAGAGTGAACTCCTGCATGATTTTCATTAAAACAAAAAGTGTTGTTGTTGGTTTGCTGATAGTTTTCCTAGCAGTTGTTTTCTCTTGAATTCCCAACTAAGAGATTCCTAGCTTCTTGTGCCAGAGAGACCTTGATAAAGGAATGGCTCATTCCTTGGGTTAGCCTTGATAAACAGATTGTACATTTATTGGGATAACCTTGATAAATGAATGATACATTCATTGGGTTGGGAAGGTCAAGAAGAAGGGAGCTGGTGGATAAGTCAGGATAGTTGTAGGAGAATATTAGTTGGGTTGAGAGATTTATGAGTTGTGAGTGGAGAGTGAGAGACCACCCTATTTTTTGGATTTCTAGCCTCATCTTAGGGGTGACTGGTTGTTGAGATTTGTATTTATTCAATCTACAATTGGGTGGAACATCCTACCCAAGAAGTTGGTTGCATGATGTTTTTTTAAGATAAGTGTTTTATCTTGTACTAATTTATTTACATGTGTTATTGATGTGTATGAACCTTGTGTGAATGAGAATGACTTATATGTTGTTGTAATGAACAATTTAGTTGTATCTCATGTTGATTATTATCATTATTCAAATGCATGAGATTCATGGTTATTATTGTAGCTAAATAAGTTATCATAATAGGAAAACGAAAACGAAAAACAGAAAAATAATGGTTTTAGTTAGCATAATTTTTGTGTTATGTGTATTCCGCAAGTATTGTTGCCTAGTTGGAGGTTGGGTATGTTACTAAGATGGTATCAAAATTGATAAAGATATTTTTTTTGCGCGGCGTGACCCATCCATAGCGGTAGAGTACGTTATAACACCGCTCCTTTCATTGGTAGGAAATTTTGAGAAAAGAAGCAGAAGTCACAAAATAAGTCACAATAGCGAAGGAAACCCTGCAAAAGTTCATGGAGGCTTGGAGGAGCATGACATAATAGGCTTGAGTGGCTTAGGACAAACCACAAGTTCGTGTTGGGGGTCTATTGGATAAACATTTTGGATACAGTTTTGAGGAAAATACTAAGTATGGAGGAGATGCACAACAATAGAAGAAAGAAGAGAAGACACGAGTGGAGTGCATAGTAAAGGTGTATTAAGTATTGAAGTGCACAATAAAATCATGCTTGGTAGGGAAAAGAAAGAGAATAAAGAAAGAGAACAAAGTAGAAAAATAAAGAGAGTGAAAAGGAAGGATAACAGTTCAACATGCAAAAGTAGAGAGACGCACAAAAGAAGGAAGAACAAAAGTCGAGAATGGAAAAGTAGCATGCAGGTCAAATATGGGAGAAGCACACTCGAACAACGAGTCAATATGAGTTCTAATGAGTTAGAATGAATTGTAATTGGGTTTTGTGGATAAACAAGTAGGGTTTTGAACATTAGATTCCATGTATAAATATGTAATGGGCCAGGTAGAATAGGTTGGTGTTGTTGTTGTTCTTGTTGAAGTTGGGTTGAAGGTTGGAAGTTGTTGAGAGGATAGAGAGAGAGAGTGAGAAAAATTCTATGTCTGAATGTTTAGGGAGATGTTCATAGGGAGAGGCTTGAACGACAAAGAGTCTAGGAAAGATGGGGAATGATATCCTTATATATCTATTGTAAGCGCAATGCACAATCCTGGGTTGATTATAGAAAGCATAAAAAAGAAGCCAATCATTGTGGACATAGCCCAAAGTTGGGTGAACCAAGATAAATCTATGTCTCTATGAGTTTGATTCATGTGATTGTTTATGAATAGTAGGTTTATGTAGGTTAGACTAGATCTGTTTACTATATGATCATTGCACAATAGTTATGGATATTATGGTGAATAGTTTATGTTGCAATATGCATCACGATGGTAATGCATAACATCAATTACTAAGTAACCAAGGAATAACAGACACAGGATAATGCACATAGAGTATATAAGTAAGAATGAATAAGATGGTTGTCTCCCATCCCCTCATTCCTACAGAAGCTTGGTTCCTATAGCCCCAATAGATGCCTTGGATGAGACTTCACTCGCATTCAAGTGATGTTGAAAAGGATGGTGTCTAAAGGTTTTTTTTGGTTAGATAACTTAAACTTGGGGTCTTATAATTGCATGCCAACATTCACTACAAGCTCAACTAGAATTATTGCATTGAGAAAACAATTATTGGAGGATTTAAAGCTTATTATGGGCTTGAAAACAATTGTAAATCAATTGATCTTTGGATATGGGATAATAAGAAAGTCATATTTGAGACTCTTTTACGCCTATCATTCTCTAAGGATGTGAAGTTTGGTGATGTAGTATCTCTCATGAATCTTGGATAAAGATAGAGAAAATACAAAATAATTTTATAACCTATAATCTCATAATTAAAGTAAATATGCCCTATCCCATCCTCCTCTTAGAGGAAAGCATTTCCCCCATTGAGAGAACAGATATGACTAGATACCTAATGTATAAGAACAAGTTAAACAACATGGAAGACAATAGGCTTCATAAAATTTCTTCAAAATCCACTTGTAACTACCATCGTCTCAAGCGAGGATGACATAAAGATTCAAATTCTTGGCTAAGATATTGGGGAATCATGGAAAACACCATTTTGTAGAATCAGGATACTATTAAAAATATCATCAAATCAAAATTTAAGGAGAAAATGTTGTGTGATAAGGAGTTAGAGGAAAAAGGAAAATTAAGGTATTATAAGGATGTAATTAGCCCTAATTTAGAAGATCAAAAGTATCTATGTGTTTTGACAAGTGTAAAAAAATAAAATAAACATTGCTAAGATAAGAACAAATTCTCACGAGCTCCATAGTGAAACTGGGCATTGTTCAATTCCTAAAATGCCATGGGATGAAAGAGTGTGTGACCTTTGTGACACTAAAAAGGTTGAAGATGAAAAATAATTTCTCTTAGATTGTCCAGCCTATACCCATATTAGATCTCAATTTCAAAATATTTGTCACACTACCAACCTTTGTAACCATTTAAATCAACAAAACTATGGTGATCTTGGATAGCTTCTCTTAATGTTTTTCGAGCACATAACCAATGATCCAAAATTCTATGTGCAAATTTTAAAATGCAACAACAAAATAGATTGACATGAGAATAAAACAGTGCACAATACAAAATAGACAGAGAATGAAAGAGAATGATATTGGAATTGATAAATAAATGATCATCTATTCTTTTTTCAGCAAGAAGAAAACCTTTTTATCAGACTGAGGGATTTTTTTTACAACATCAATAAGAAACTTGTTTCTTTATTTCTAGCTGGCAAGCATTGTTTCACTTTTTATTTAGTTAACTGCCTGATGGAAAAATCATGCTAATTATTTATTAGAAGATTCCCTTCTCAGTTAGATTGGCGATGGAAGTTTACAATAGAAACAACTATGCAAAGGGAGATGGGTGCCCTCTTTGGTGGCTCAATTTTCCCTTGTTTAGATCCCGAAGCGTCCTTGCTTCTACCAACAAATGAGGAAATTTGCAGTGCATTCTCTCCAATGATTTCTCGAACTATGTCGGGATCATATCTAAGTGGGTGTAGCTGATAATATTTTCCTCTGAATCGGTTCTTTTCCTGCAATAACGACACATGAGCTTCCACGTGAAAGAACAATGGCATGTGAATTTTATGAGGCCTTTGTTGTACACGCTTTAGTGTATTTGGTAATGCATTGACTAACTGAAGATGGAATTGAGTGAAAGTATGGGTATAAAATAGTGTTGAGTGTTTTTCTTGTTGGTGATGTGACGACCCCACTTATTACTGATCAACCAACACTTCATTATCTACCTCAAAATTTCCCTTAAATACAAGATCCCTGGAAGAACAACGAGTGTGTCTAATACACCCTGTCTGATTAACTACTCCAACTAAGAAGGGATGCCTCTGTAGATGATTTTGTCTTGTTATACTGCATTTGTAAGAATTTTTTTGGGGTGAAGCTTTCTCAATAATATGTTTGCAAAAAGAGGAACTGCCAGAAAAAGTGTTATAATATGATGGCACTTGTGTTGGAGTACATAACCTATTGGCGGAGACTGCTAGAACAAAAACCTATTTGTTAGAAAAACAAGACCGCAGAGCAATAAAATAAAACAAATGCAGAAACAAAACACAGAAGACACACAATACAAGAGAGACACAGATTTATGTGGTTCACCCAGTGTGGGCTACGTCCACCAGAGAAATTGCCAGGTCCTTCCTTTATTATTATCTAGCAAATGAAGGGATACAACCTA